>JBAMJR010000278.1:12500-47500 GCA_038501785.1 Myoxocephalus aenaeus | reverse complement strand
AGGATTTGGGGGATTATCTATGCTTGTTTGTTTCTTGTTTTGGGCTCAGAGCGGTTCAGACTGCAGTTAATTGTGATTGAGAGCTTGGATGGAAATTGTGGTGAAGATGCAGGAACATATGTTTTTTACTGTTGTTTTTTTTTCAGGAAAACTTTCTCACAGAATGCAAATATTACACCGAAAAGGCAAAGTACGTTTTTAGCGAACAAGGACAATTTTTCTGAGCTTTCGCACCGTGAATAAAGGCATCCGCCAAGCATAATGTGCATAATGGACATATTCAAAATATACACTGTACAGTGTACTGCAACACGGTGGCTCCGTATCGGCCTATGGGCATACAGTATATACTGCGTAACCATTTACCAGAGGTCCTCAGATTCACTGAGAGCATTTTGCTAAAAGGAAACTCAATACAATAGTTTACAGTAGCTTAGGCTACACGCCCGTTTACCTGAGACAGACTGCAGACGCTGCTCTGGGTCAATAGGATACCGGTAGTTGGTCCTGCGCCTGTGCTAATCGACTCAAACCTTTATTGTGAAGAGTTGCTACTGTTGCAAATTCACATCTCTGACGTTATCAATATTTTCTGTTGTATTTTTTATATTTTCTAGCTGTGTATTGGTCACGCCCCTAGTGTGTAAAGGCCGTTAGATGAGAAGAACAATACCGCTCTCTGTCTGGAGAGTATTGTTCTTCTCATCTATCTGAACTCTACAGTAAAAAAAAGCAAATGTTTTCCAAAATGTCTAACTCTTCTTTTATAATAAGCATCAAAGAAGATTTCCCCTTTAGAATACAGATCATTTCCGTCTTCAAAGAAATGCACATTTGCAGCGATATTTAGCAATTTGTCCTGTGCTTTTACTGCTGTCAGTGTAATGTGAGGATGTGATGCAGCATTCATTTACTGTTCAATATGTTTTAGAAAATCTGATGAAATGTAAGGAAATGCAACCTGATTGTCTGCCTGTTCACGGATGTTGCGTCAATTCACATTTAAAAGTGGTCATAGAAGCATGTGAGGAGATAAAACCTCAAAGACTGTTCAGGTTTCATGTTAATTTCATCCAGACAGGTGTACAGTTACAGGTATTTTGATGACCCCCGCAGTGTAGCTGACAACTCATCAGGAGGAAAGAACATACAGGGCTGTTTCAGACGTCGTCTGTGCGTGTGTGTTCGCACCAGTTGTTTCATATAAATATACTGTACATATCTTTTCTCCATGCTGTCACTGGGGGGAGATGGCAAGCTTGGTAATCAAGTCGTCCCCCCCCCACACATACACACACACACACACACACACACAGATATAGAGATATAAATTCCACCTTGCATCCAGATTGTATCATAAATATCACACACACATTCCCACATTGCAGCTATCTGGTGTCCGTGGCTCGGGTTGCTGTGTCCACTAAGACTTTACAGGATGTTTGACCTATTCTGGCCGTCGGAGCAGCCTTGAGCCGGCCAAGATGCCTTTACTATTCCAAATATCAAATACCAGCATCAGCGAAAACCACCAAAACTGCTTGCAGTCACAGTCAACCTGATGTCGGTCTATGTGTGTGTGTGTGTGTGTGTGTGTGTGTGTGTGTGTGTATCCTGCATCTAGGAGGGGAATTCATCACATTGTTTTTTCTGCAGTTTTGTGTTAATATCGTGTGGATTAGGAGGTTACAGAGGGAGTTTGACTCGAGATGACCCAGAGCCAGCGTATGGTCTATAAAACTCTCCTACTCTTCCTCCGTCCCCCTGCTCCTCTTAATCCCTTTCTCCTCTTCACTGTTTAGATTATTCATTCCTTCTATCTCTTCTTTCTACTCTGTGTGCTCTGTCTCCTTTCTTCATAATGTAAAGCACAACAATGGGGAAACATATCTGTCTCCAAATAATATGTTTGTCTACAAAGACTTTTATTTTGACAAAGATATGTGTATTAATGGATGCCGTCTAAGGCAAGTAAATTAAAATGTGAATTATTAGTTTAAAAGACCTCCCTTGCAGACCTCCTCATTTCCTGTGTCATTTACATGAAAAACAAAATAATTTGGTAATTTACTAATATTTAAAAATGTATTTTCCTTATCTAGAAAGGATCTATATTTAGTGAAAATACACACATACAATTATGATTATAATTTTCTAAATTAATTAAATTCAAGTTACAAAGACATACTAAAGATAAGATATAAATACAGGTTAAGTAACATTTTTAAATACAAATTCTGTAAAATGAGAAAAATAAATAAAACCTGTAAAATGTGGCTGAAAAAGCGCAAATACATAAATACATAATTGTCAATTGTAAATAAAAAATGCTAACTCCCCAAATGTTGAATTTACAGTTACTGAAAAAAATAGTTGAGAATGTATGATTTGATGATCAATTTCTTATCATTTTACCTGTTAGATTCAATACCAATAGTCTAAACTCTTACTCTATAATACATGTTGCTGATCATTGAACACTGATGTTGAACAGTGAGTTTAAAAAAATCTTTTTGGAAACCAAATCCTCATATTTACAGCTAACGTCTTAGATCAGCGAAACTGCTTCATTGTTGATCCACATTTTGCCTTAACATCTACATTTGGTCCTTTTATCTCTGGGAAATAACACAATTTTTTTCTTTATCCTGTGAAATGGGCCAGAAAGAGAAAACAAGTCATAAAATTGGGGTGAAATAGAAAGAACAGTGGAGGTTTGTTGTGTAATGTAGGAGAACTTGGACATGACTTCCACACGGCCAAGAATCTATGATTTATGTAGCCGACCATCTGTTGCCACAAAATACGTTGCACAATGAGTCAGATTTGCTATACGGAGATCTACAATGTCTCTCTCGCTCTCTCGCTCTCACTCACACACACACACACACACACACACACACACACACACACACACACACACACACACACACACACACACACACACACACAAACTATCTACATAGACACAAGCTGCATCCCGCTGCAGCTGACAGCCATTCATTCGCTTCAGTGACATGCTCAGGCTATATCTAAATGGAGGGCTTTCTCTGGATTGGAACTCCCGCCGCTCCCACACCCCCCAACACACACACACTCTCTGTCTCTGTCGCCCCCTTCTCTCTCTCACACACACACTCACACACACACACACACACACACACACACACACACACACACACACACACACACACACACACACACACACACACACACATTTGTGTAGCATCTAGATTCATCTAGACTGGTTCTTCAGATGTGGTCTCCATCAGCCTCCACCTGACGAAACTAAAGAAATACAATAAAAAAAACTGCCACACCTTGCTCTGACACCTTGACCCTACACACACACACACACACACACACACACACACACACACACACACACACACACACACACACACACACACACACACACACACACACACACACGCGCGCGCGCTTGTGGCATGTTTGCTCCTACGTGAAAGCCCTCTCTCATTAACCCAGAGGGCACCCCCAGCCTCCCATTGTGCCCCTATCTCCCGCAGCATTCTGGGTAAAGTAGTTTAACAATGTCAACCAGATAAGCCCAATGCAAACCTGCTGATAAGCAGTCAAAGGCTGCACTTAATGTCTGTGTGTTTTGAAGGCGTTGGGTGATTGAGGAGCCGATGTAAAAGACCAACAGTGTGCAGAATGGGTGCAAACGTTGCGTGTGTGTGTGTGTGTGTGTGTGTGTGTGTGTGTGTGTGTGTGTGTGGTCCGACTGGAAAGTGTACCGTTTCATATCTTTGTAATAACATGTTAGACTGCCGAAACAGCTAAATGCAGAATACAAAAGGAAAGCAAACACACACGCTGGACAAAGAGTCTGAATGTGTGTGTGATTTTAAACTATGGCCAAGGACCATTAGCAAAGTTATTCAGGAAAAATATGCGAGTCAACTTTTCCTGTATTGACAAGTAAAGCATAGACAGATACGCCGGCTGCAAAGAAAGAGGGGCCTACATTAAAAGGGCAGCTCAGTAAAATAAAGTTCACGGCCGACGTTCAAGGCAGCGCCGTGCTAAAAGCCTTCTCCGCAGGCTGCCACGAGGCAACCACACTGTAATTCGAGGTCAAAGGTATAGGCCGATCCTCCATCCAGACTTTAATGTTGCAATAAGCCGCGTCAAAAGCTCCAGTTACAGTGCGATAAAAAGGTGTGAATATTTCACAGGAAGTCTCAAATAAAATGCAGTAGATTTGCGCACTTTGTCCCAGAAACTCCACACCCTGCAGCGGATCATCTCAACTGTTCTTCCCAGTGCTCGCATTACACACACACACACACACACACACGCACACACGCACACACGCACACACACCCCATGGAAGTACAGGAGTACATGCAGACTGTGTACATAGACATATAAAAATATATATACCCACACGCAGACACACACACACACACACACACACACACACACACACACACACACACACACACACACACACACACACACACACACACACACACACACACACACACACAGTGAGGATTCTAAATCTTGGCAGGGTGAAAGCGGATATCCTCGCTTTGTTCTGTTAATGGTCCTGTTCCGTTTTTATTATTCTGAATACCTGACCCACCTGTACAGCCAGAGGAGACTCTATCGCGCCCGTCTCTCACGAAACACCGCCAGATACAGTTTCCCTTTCTCTCCCCATTCTTCCCCGTCTATCGGCCACAGCTACAGTTTCAAATAACTTCCTCGTCTCGTGTTTTCCTTTCTTTTTTTCCCTCTCTCTTCTCAGTCTTCCACGCTTTCTTCTGTGGTCCATTTTCTAACCGGAGACAAATGATCGGCATTGATGAACACGAGGCTGTATTCAAAGGACTCATGGCCAGCATGAAAGCAGAAAAAACAAACAAGACATATTTTTGTTGTTGTTGTTGTTGTTGTTGTTGTTGTTGTTGTAAGAATCGATTTTTTAATGAAACACAAAAAGGCAATAAAATTAAGATAAATATTTTTTCCTTTTGTACATGAGGAAATATTTAAGCCATATTTCCAAAGAATGACTGAAATTACATAATATATTTTAGTAGGATATCTCAACAATACAAAGCAGTTTTCCAGTGGGTCTAAAAACAAAAACACAATGATGTCGCTTCTCTCAAAACATGATGGTTAGAACTGAATCCAGTGTTTCTTAAAGAAAAAACT
The DNA here is from genome assembly GCA_038501785.1 of Myoxocephalus aenaeus. Lineage (NCBI taxonomy): Eukaryota > Metazoa > Chordata > Actinopteri > Perciformes > Cottidae > Myoxocephalus > Myoxocephalus aenaeus. Next base: position 42,307 of record JBAMJR010000278.1, on the reverse strand, counting down.
GCTTAAAAAAAGCAATTAAAGACCCATAAAAGTAATATTTTAAAATTGAGTTCACATTAGATTCCGTTTAAAGCTTTTGCTTTGCAGTGTAACAGCAACGTTGTTGTTAAAAGTCAGTCAATGTCCTAAAAAAGAAAAAGGCAATCATGTTCTTCCTCCCTGTACATCTTATACACTGACAACACACAGTCATCAAAGGCTTGCATAAACAGTAAACATGGTAAACGAGGAAAACAAGCAAACATAAAACACACATTTTTGGCAAAGCAGGAATAAAAGTGACAAGAAGCATAATTTGTGATTTGATCCTTATCTTTTTTTTTTTTTTTTGTCTCTCAACATTGTCCAATTGATTGGCTCTGATTGTCCTTCACAGTCACGTGACGCCATTCTGGTTGCCACAGTTACCTCAAGTGCATCAGCTGGGCGGCGTGCAGACATTGTTACTGCAATGTTTTCCGCAGGCTGTCATAGCAACGCTGGATGAACACGAGCAGACAACGAGAAGAACTCTACACCTCGGTGATTGCAGGGGTCCCGGATTCAGATTTGATTGAATGTTTTTATGTCTTTTTCTTAATATTTTTTCTTCTAATGTGGTGAAGCGTAAACTCACAGGTGCTTTGGTATGTTTCTTTTTGATGCCAGATAAATATCTACATTTGATATAGGTATACAGGCTAAAACAGATAAAGAACAAGATTCTTTTCGGATCAGAGAACAGCAGAAACTCAGTTTCTTTTCCAGTATTTGTTTTAAAAAGAAAAAAAGAAGCTCCCAACAGGGAATGCACATTTAAAACCCAACGGAGTGAAATAAAGAGAAAGAAAAAAAAAAGAAGCCTTTTTCTGATTTCCTTATAAAACATTTCCCAACCACCCTTTCTACATATTCACCCTTGGCCTTAAGCAGGGCTTACATGCACAATGTCTTCACATCAGTTGTACAGTTTGACCCTAAATCCAAACCTCCGATCCTGTTCAGTGCATTAAGAGAGAAGCATACTAACCCAACCTCCTCCCTCTCTCAGACCTCCCCCAACCCACCCTCCCACACACACCCTACAAAATCTAAATAAAATAATCTTCTCTGCAAAAGAAAACAACAAAAAACAAGAACAAATATATATATACTATTTACAACATGTTATTATACATGATGCTGTACAAAGCACGCACGCACGCGCACACACACACACACACACACACACACACACACACACACACACACACACACACACACGCACACACACACACACACACACACACACACACACACACACACACACGTACGCACGCACACATTTCAAATAAACAATCCAACTACCTGTACATGTGTCTTCGCACCCGAATACGAGGGTACGAGAGAGAGGTATCGACGTGTATGGCTTGACAGGAGGAGAAATCGTTTCGTGTTTCAGTTGCGACTGAAAACTGCACGTTTAGTACAGGAAAGATTAATATTCAGAGAGTTACCGACATACCGACGCTGTGTCGTGACGTCCTCCCTGCTCAATGAGCGTGGGTGAACACGTGCGCGACCACACATACAGTACAAACACACGCACGTTAAAGCACTATTTACTTAGAGCTCATTAAATGCCAAACAGGGTCATCGCAGCCACTCTGCAAACACACACACACACGCACACGCACTTACACACAAAGTCCGAACTACAGTGTTTTTTGGTCCTGTTGGGGATCTCCCAATCACGTTGTCATAGTCAAACTACCAGTATAAGACCATTGAAACCCTCCAAACCAGTGTTGTTTACAGTAAGTCTCTGCTTACCATTCAGTCTCTCCCGCTCTCTGAGCCAGTCTTTGTTTCAGAAAAGCCAAGTCTGACACCCTCCCTCCATAGCATATCCAAGCGACTGTACTCCAAAGTGCTCATGTCCTTGGTTCCTGCTCTCTTGTCGCAGTGATGAGGAACTCTGTTATTTCAGCCAAAAGGAAGGCTAGACTCTTGTTGCAACAAGAGGCCTCAGTCCACATCTGATAAAGAGGTTAAATCCGACATGGATCAGACTTTTCCCCCAGAACAAACTGGGCTCCTATAAGTGCCAGTACTGTCGGGCTTTATCCAGTGGGCTAGCTCCTTCTCTTACGAGGAACAGATCAATACGCAGAGTCAAAACTCTTTGTCTTGGTTTCCCTCTGTCCCCAGCTCCGTTCTGACGGACCATCCTGGAAGCAGTCATCTCCAGAGTTCAGGTTCAATATTTGGATCCCTCTCCAGCCTGTGGCGCTAGGACACGATGGCCATGCCGTCCGCACTGATCAGCTGGCCCGTGGTCGGTTCGTAGCTTCCGGCCAGGTAGAACAGGTCGTTTCCCGCGCTGCCGGGCTTACGTTCACGTGTCAGGTGATCATACTCGGCCCTGCTGACCACCTGGCAGCGATGGGAGATTGTCTGCACGTCATTCTCATCCTCGTGACTCGACTGGTACAGGGCATTCTGGGAGAGAGACAGGAAGAATCAGCAGGATAATATATTTGACCATCAAAATGTTGCTTTCAGAAGAAGTTTTTAGAATGTTGCCTCCTTTCATGTCTTTTAGCAGTGGGGTTTCTCATGAGGAAGTTTGAGTTTGTGCAAGTGAAGATCTTTCTGTGTTTGCTCAGCTATGGTGGATGTTGCTGATCATGCTAACTAAGCAGGTATTTTTCTATTTATTCCAAACAAACCACTATTGTAAAATGCAAAACACATGACTTCTTTTGCAGCAGAGACATTTTTACTGGGGGGAAAAAGCACCTTATGCTGAGTATTTAGAACTGCAAATGGTAACAGTTCCATGAAATAAGTGGGTGTTCAACCATTCACATCAGATGGGAACAGGGAATAAAAAGCAAAGAGGTAATATACTTATATGAAAATGTCACGGACTGTTACTTTGACCGTTCTCGATTTAGAAATTCTACTTGCACTCCCTGGCCTTTACCTTGCCGTCGCGGTGTCGCTTCCCCAGGCGAGTCTCCTCCGGGTGGTAAAACCACTTGACCCTGACCACCATGCTGGAGCTCCACGACTCCCAGAGGCTCTCCACTCGGCCCACGTAGGGCAGCTGGGGCCGGCCGGGTGACAGGAACACAGCACAGTCCCCGACACGCACCGTCTCCTTGCCCCTCACGATGGCCTTGTAGAAAAGCTTGCGGGCTTTACCCTTCAGACCTCTCCTCTGTCGGCGGAAGAGAGTAAAAATAACACTCAGTCAATTTATTCAGTGTGGAGGGTTTATTTCACCACCAGCCTCATTTCAGAAATCAATTTATTTAGTTTGTTTTGCTAAACCCAGTCTACCAAAGTATGGTCAGATTCAATATGTCTTTCAAAGCCAAGAAATATTGAAAGCCGAACACCTATCACAACACACTGATCCTATTGAGTTACAGGAGTGTGTTTTCTGTCACATCAATAAGTCACTAAGCAATATTATTGAAACTCGTGGAGAAATCTACGATCACAGTAACTGTAACCTCGGTAACACACCGATACTTCTGCTCCGTCTTTTAATTTGCTGCACATCTCAGTCGACACACGCGGTCGTGTTTACGACGCAAACAACAGCAGAATGGAAGCTGACAGTGACTGCGGTTTTGTCCCGTGATCTCAGGATCGTGACTAAATAATCAGGATAATAAATTCAGAGAGTAAGCCTCGTAGTGCTTCCAATGTGTACAAAGACTGAGGCACCATAAGCACTGCAAAGAGAAATGCTATTTGATCATCGCATCTACTGTCATCAAAGGTTTGACAAAGCAGAAACTGCCACAACAATCAGTAACCTACTTAAGCTGTGAGGTCGGTTACTGATACCCAAGAGTTTTGAAACCATATTACCAAGATAATAACGTGTGATTATGAGAAAACACTGTCTGATTAAATCAGGATTTCAGTGAAATGGAATTTAGTTATAAAAAATAAAAGATCTTGGAAATACAACTCTTCCAGAGCATCTTGGATAACGTATCAAAATACATCCCAACGTGTCCTACCTGTGTGGGGTTGCCGGACCATTTCCAGAGCTGGCGTCCAGGCAGAAGGGGAGCCATATTAGGCAGCGGCTCAGGTGAGGACATCCGTTGCCTCTTCGCTGTTGCGGGGTCCTTGGATGCAGGTTTGGGCTGCTGGCTCACAGGACTGCTCTGCCTCTGATGGCGGCTACTAGAAATGCTGTCTTTCCTCTTCAGCTGGTTCTTAGCTGTGCTACTGTTACCCACCATACTTCCTTTTGACGTTAACTCCTTCCTGTCATCTGTTCTGTCAGCCCTCGCCTTTGACCCCGAGACAGCCACGCCGGCTTTGGCCACGTAGCCGTGTGCCGGCGTTGACGCGGAAGGAGAGGAGCTGGAGTTGGTGGGGTCAGGGCTCGGGAGGTCGGAGGTCATGTTCTGCCTGTGCTTGTGTTTGTCCTGCTGGAGCAGTGCGCGGCGCAGCAGCACAGAGGAGGACTCTTCGTCAGAGGAGTAGGAGGAGTCGTTGTCTGACGAGCAGAGGGACGAGGAGGAGATGGAGCCGGAGGAGGAAGAGGAGGAGGAAGAGGAGGAGAAGCAGGCAGAAAGACGGGAGAGAAAGCGGCTACCGCGGTGGGAAGTGTCCGCCGCACTACTTCGAGGGGCTTCAGCATCCTGACCGTCGTCCACATCATCCTCATCCAGCTCAGAGTAGGAGCTGGGGCAGTCACTCGGGTAGTCCAGACTGTAATCGCCACCTTGGACTCCGAGACCTGCTGACAGGCGATCCTTTCTCACAGGTGGGGAGCTCTTTACAATAGGCTCAGAACGCGTTCCAGCGCCGTCTCTTTCCCCTCCTCCCTTCTTGCCATCCTTCACCTTCAGGGCAGGGTGGCTGTATCGCAGCGGCGCTCCAGCGGAGGAGAGACTCTTGTCTCCTTTTCCTCCGCTTCCACCGAGTCGAAGCAGGGCCTTGCCGTTCTTTGTTTTAGGGGAGGTTACTCCCTCGTGGTCGAGCTTCACCAGGAACTGTTTCCTGTCGCGTTCGCTCACCGGCTTCTTGCCTCCAGCTACCGTTGCCGTGGTGACAGCTGAGGAGCAAACCGAGGACGAGGAGTCCCTGAGCCCCGTAGAAGTTACTGTGGCAACCGGTCGCCCCGCTCCAGAGCATCCTCCGCTTCTGAAGGTGGAGTAGCTGTTGGCGATGCTGCTGAATGAGTCACCTTCATAAGGGGAGCCGAAGATGCCTTTGATGGGCATCGGGGGTGCGAGGAGGTGGGAGGTGGGTCGATGAAAAAGCCCCAAGTCTTGCTCTCGTACCTTCTTCTGGGTCTTCCGAGATGTCCCGTTGAAGAGGAAGAAGTCAACAGGCGGCCTCTTCTTGGGAGTGGACCAGTTCAACAAGGAAGTGTTGCCTTGCGTTAAAGTGTCTGTTACCGATGTTGGTGTGCTGGTGGTCTGAGGCACTGAGAGGACTTTCTTCGGCCTGCCAACTGAAAAAGGAGACGGCAAAAGAGCGGAGTTATAATCAATATGAACTGACAGGTCTTCAGAGCAGACCGAGATAATTGTGGAACTAAGAGCTTTGGAGAAACGTAATATCTTTATCTCCTAGATCTCCGGCTATCCAGCTAGGTTTCGACATGTCTATTACTCAAACTACAACAAACCAGGTAAACCTGTCTCTCCCTCCAGCTCTATTGTCACCTGGAGTTTGTGATGAGTTACAAGTGCAGTATGCTGCTTAACAACATAATAATGACACCTCGTAAAAGCATGATTAATGTGTATACATATAGAGGTTAATTGATAGGAGGCAAACAAGGAATTTTAATGTACGAGTCTTTGGGTTTATATACTCTCCTGTGACTTGGAGGCATCTGACAAGCGATGACAGTTGGAACTCTAAATGAGGCTTTGTTTGGGGGATTTTTACAATGGCCTGAAGGACTATGTGTCTGTGACTGCCTTCACTAGCTAGACTAGTAATTCTCAGACAACAAACATAAGCGCTTCGGTCTCTGAGTGATGTTCAGTCTCTGAGTGCATTCCTCAGACTGTTTTATGAAATACTTTCTTTCACATATTAAACTAATGACGTGTTATAGCGGATTAAACATTCTTTAAAAGCTTTATGGGTTTGTTGAAGGAGTGACAAAACATTACATTCAATGAAAGAGGATTTGTGGTCCTGACTGGTGGTGCTGCATGTGTTCCCTTCGCCCCTCACCTGGTCTTTTCTCTTGGGGCCTCCCTGCTGCCTCCTCATTGGATGGTTTCTCTGTGGGCGTGTCTTTCCTCTCCTGGGTGGAGCTTCGTCGCCCGCGGTGCCCAGGTGAGATCAGCAGAGCCGGAGAGGGTTCCGCACCTGACAGAGAAGAATTGTCAAATGGCGGTTGTCAAATGAAGGTCTTTTATTCTGCGTTTCTGTCATTCCGCCCTTCTTTCATACTCACAGCAGATTTGGTATCCTGGGGGCAGAAGCCGGATGTTTGCGAGGGAGATCCTACCCCTGTCTCCATCATCAAACTCCACCATCACACTGCCCTCCTTCTCTTCCTCGCCTCCTAAAGTACAACACAGAGGATGGAGGCTATGAGCTGCTGGGAACATACCGGCGTGTGTGTGTATGCAGAGGGGGGCTGTAGGTGTTTCTCGCTCACCTCGGTGCACGTATCCGGGGTAAAGACAGCGAGAGCGCTCGCTCCAGTACGCACACACCCGCGTCCCTGCAGTCAGGATGGCCTCGCTCTGGGGCCGCACGTCTAACACCTGGGGAAAAAAAGTCACAAAATTATCTTTAAACCGGGTGTGGAGTTTTAGAAAAAGCTACCCAGCACTACACAACTACCCACACAACTGTAATAGAGACTGAAACTCACAGCTTCCTGTAGGAGTTGCTCCAGCGAGTAGATCCGGGGGCGATTTCCTCGTTCTCCTTCGATGACAACACTGAATCTAAGAGGAAAATTCATATTAATTCCTCAAGAACCAAACTTTTTTTTTTTTTGTTTAAGTTATAATTCAAGCACAATTTCCACTGTTAAATTTCCAGGTTGTCTTTTTCCAAATGGGTTTTTGTCATGAGTGCTCAGTTTAGTTTTTTTTCACTGGCAGCTGTGTTGGCTGCCACTGCTGTGTGTGTTGGCTTTGTAGGAGTAGACTTCTTGTTTGTCAAGATTCACACAGCTGTCAGGCATTTAACTAGAGCTCAGCTAAGTTTCAACTCTTTTGTAAATCAGAGAAGGCTCTTGTTGCTATATGTCTTTTTAGCACTTAACTCCAGGGTTTTCCCCAGGATATTGTTAAGCTGAGGTGGTTATCCACACAGATTTGGATGCTTCGCCTATTGGGATCAATAGATGACGGAATAAACAATAGTCATATTTGGCAGTTGCTGTGTGAAATAATCACTCGGCTCTTTCCTTTGAAAGGTTAACATTTATTTTGGTAGTATGCTTTTTTTTGGCCAAATGGTGTGTATCTGTGGTGAGACAGCAGAGAAGAAGGGCCTCACATGTCAGGCAGGTCCAGAGTTTGGACACAGGCAGCGTACAGCAGCTCGTCCTCCTTGGAGATCAGGATCTTCAGGCCGTCCACCAACATCTCTTTACTCAGCACACAGTTTGGCAGGGCTGCGGCGGGAGGGCGTGGTAGAAAGATGGATGGATGGAGAAGATAAAGGGTGAGATATGCATCATTTGTGAGTGTGTTGAATAATTGCTATGTGAAGTGAAAAGGAGGGACAAAAAGGAAGAGAAAGAAGTGCGTGTGTGCACGTGTGAAAAGGATCCAACATGCTTTTTAAACCTGCATGTGTGTGTGTGTAATTGTATACGATGTGTTGCTGTGTATGCCTACCAGGGATTCTGCATGGCATATTGGGAGGGAGGTGGATCAACTTTATCTCCTCCTCCTCCTCCTCTTCCTCCTCTTCTCCTTCATCCTCCTGCTCCTCCTGCTCCTCTTCCTCCTCTTCCTCCTCCTCGCCTTCAGAGAAGCTGCTTTCCTCATCCAAATGAAAGCCGTCGTTGGCTGCAAAGCTCTGCAGGAGCCGGCTCACTGCGTGGCCCTTGGCCTGGACAGGAAACAGGATGTGACATCAGTGGGCAGAAAGCAGGATATGATAACACTTCATTATATGCCCATATTCATCTCCAGTAAACAGGATCTGCAGGTGACATCAGTCTGATGTGGCTAAAAGGGTAAAATCCATCAGTGAAAAGCAACCGCAGGCGCCAGCGCCTCTTGTAATGTGACACCTCAATAAAGCCTGCAGGATGTTCTTTTTCTCACTTAAAAAGTCAGAGGTCTCAGTCAGTAATAACTGCAGCTCTTGGACTGGTAGGACTTCAGTGTATTGCTCAAGGACACTTCAGCAGGGTGGAAGCCTACTAATGAAAAACTTGAACCCTAATTTACATTCTCTGCCTCAAACACACACACACAATCACAAAAACACGATACTATGCATCTCCAGACCAGTTTAGGCTAGTCTATCAAAGATGACTGATGACTGACGGGTTTCTGCTTGTATTTAGGCTTTCGAAAGAAAAAAACATAATATATAACGCTAAGAGTGTGAGTGTGTGTGTGTGTGTGTGTGTGTGCGCGCACATGGGTTGTCTCTTGATGTTTTCCACATCAGGAGACCATATATTTTAGTGACAGAAGTTTCGTCACCAGAGGGCATGGGTGATTATTTCTCTTTAGTGCTGGTGTGTGTGTGTGTGTGTGTGTGTGTGTGTGTGTGTGTGTGTGTGTGTGTGTGTGTGTGTGTGTGTGTGTGTGTGTGTGTGTGTGTGTGTGTGCGCGCAGGCATGCATGCATGGGTGTGTGTAGGGTTATGGCCAATCATTATCTTTATACCTCACTGTTTGGTTAGGAGTTATGTGTTTTTGGACATTCCCTCACAATGAGTCAAAGACTGAAGCAACCTCGAGGCATCTCTCATTAAAATGAATGTGGGTGTCTCGCCGACTGCTACCTGCTCCAATACAACGGGCCAGTGGTGCTTTAGCACAGCATGCAGGCATGCAAACACATACATAACAGACACATACATCCATAACAATAGCAAATTGTATATTTGACCAAGTGGCTGGTTTACAGATGATGCCAACATCGTCCTGTAAGGGAGTTCTCAACTGTAATTTATAGGACTTAAAAAATGTCCTGCCAGGGTGCGGCTTGCTTCAACAAAGAAGGAGTGAACTTGACGTGAGGGCTTTTCTGAGAGTTCCTCCTTGCTTCTTGTGTTCTCTCAGCCTTTATTGTCATGCATCAGAAGGCCAAAGGGAGTGAACTTCTCTGAGTCATCTTTCTTCCTTTATTCACATTTACCCATAATTAATTTCAAGAGAAATATGATTACAGTCCTTACAACTCTGTGACAGCAGTAATTTATTGTGATTCTCATTATATAACCTTTCACACCCATACAATTGGTAATTGCGTCTCACCTTTCCCTTCTCATTTCTCTTTCCCATGCACTTCTGTGTTGATGATCAGAGAAAACAAAATACCAGAAATGTCCCCCTTAAATGGATGTTGAGCATTTCGTTGTCCAGCTTCCTGCTCTTGATATCAACTTCAAATATTGTACATTTTCAAGTTTAGTTCCAGTTTTTAAAAGTTCAGGGGTACAGATACACTGTAATTCAATAATGTCTAGTTCCCCATGTCATTTACACAGAAGTGCACAGATGAAGCAGCTGAGGAGGGAAATGCAAGATGCATGTGCCAGTTTTGAGGGTGTAAATGTGTCATAAATCACTGCTGTCAGGGAGTAATCTACTTGTTGAAAAGCTGTCACTTGCCAAAGTCAAATATTACTGTTACACTGTCGGGCTAAAGGTCACCACCCGACACGAGTCCTCACCTTTCCCAGAATTCCCTGTCCCGATGAGCTCTTCCTCACGGCTTCCTTGCTGGCCCTGTTTACTTCTGTCATGGATCCATGGTTCCCCTGGCCGTCCCCAAAGCTGCAGCCCACTGACGACACACCCCAGCTGGGCAGAGATGCTCTTTTGGTCCCTTGGTGGACTGGATGTCCCCTTTCTGAGCTGGGCCTTCTGGACACCCTCCTCTGATCTGCACGGGACACACTCCTTATGCCTGAGGACGAAAGAGACATCATGGGAATTAGATAAATTGCAAAAATGTCGATAACACACTCTTGTTAAATATGAGTTTAGAAATGTAGGTTTTCTTGGTTTTGGAGGCCACATAACAGTTATCGGACACAACTTTCTGAGCATATCAAATTGTTCTAGGTGATTTAATGAAGAAAGACTTGCTTGGCCGTTATATCAACATCACTAATATGACAATGTTTCTTCTTTGCTCTAATTAATTAACTACAAAGCTTCCATAATACTCCATAAAATAGTTAATACTGGTTGAGTGAAACCTGAAGTCAACCTTGCTAGCTTAAAAAGCTGAACAGCCATACATTTCCAAGTTTATTCTTTGAATTTTTTTTACTTTTCAAAACTGAAATGACTGTACATTTCTCTAAAACCTAAGAAATCATGTTACCCTTCATTTCAAGTGAAAAACTGAAAGTCACAAAGTCACATGAGCACAGCAGCATGTATAAAGACATGTATAAAGGTCTCACTGGGAGCCCCTGGTCTCTTACTCCTGTCTTTCTGGTTTGCTTGGAGCATGGAGGACTGCGATGAAAAAGGTACAATCCCAGCAGGGTTTGCAGGAGCTTCTTTAGAGGATGAGCTAATCTTGATGTCACCGGCTCCATCTTCGCTGGCGTAGCTGCCACTGCTGTCATCGTAGTTCTCCTCCTCCTCCTCCTCCTCCTCCTCCTCCTCCTCCTCCTCCTCCTCCTCCTCCTCCTCCTCTGTGGAATCACAACATCAATATGATCACTCAGAAGGCTTCAAGTGATCTACATGTAAACACTCTCAACTAAACCCTGGGACTCACTTGATGAGAAGTATTGACAGCAAGCTTTCAATATTCCTCTCGCATCTACAGTTCACAAGCTTGTGGCTAAACTTACGTCATCGTGAATACAAAAGTTAGACGAGCGAACAGAGAAATGAGGCAGTTGATTGACTTTTCTCGGAGATTTTTTTCGGTGGGCCGTTTTATCACAATAACTGCGAGCTGCACAATAACTAACAGTGCAGTGGTGGGAAGCAAAAGTTGACACCATGCGCATATGCAGCGCACAAAGACTGCTATTGGCAGCTGTGCGCCGCTGACTGCGGGGGGTTGTGTCGGGTGTCGACACATCTCTGACACACTTGTCACTTACACGGCGCTCTCGTCAACACTTTGCTTCAGTCACACACAAACACTGACACACACACACACATCCAACCACTACTTGATATCGAGGCCACGAGGTCAATCGGATCGGAGCGTTTTCCTGAAGTTTTGTTAGTTTCATATGAGGCCGTGCTCTCCTGTGAGGCGTTCATTTAAAAGTCAGGAGGAATGTGATTGTTTCTCCCCTTAACTCAAACCTCAGAGGAGGGCATTTTCGCGAGGTTGACGAGGTGAAGAAGAGAGGGGAAGACCGGGGTGTGAGATTCTGAACAGGGCCAGAGTGGGCTCACGTTACCGCGCGGTGTTGAGGGCAGGGGCGGCTGTGTTGCATGCCTGTGGCAAGTCGTTAACGGTTTTAACGGTGTGACAGACGAGCTGGGATGTGAGAGGAGGGCCCCCTGTTGACGGCAGACATCTCACTTCTCAGGCGCTTCGTGTGCACACACACACACACACACACACACACACACACACACACACACACACACACACACACACACACACACACACACACACACACACACACACACACGCACACACTCTCAATGCGAAATCACACAATGTCTGGTTGATGTTCTGTGAGCCATCAGCCAAATCAGCGCTGCTTGACTCATATGTGTAATAGCCTGTGAACTCTGCTGGTTGGCGGGAGGACACACCAGACTACGTACTTGTGTGAGTCCTGTATTATAACTCACCGGCCTCTGAGCTCTCGCTGTCACTCCTCTCTTCCCTAACGTCCTGCTTCTCAGAGGTCCGGCTGTCCTTGTGGTGAGCTCTGCTTGTGTTGACGGCCATCAGCCCTTTGGGCTTTCGACCCCTCTTCCTCTTCACGGTCTGACCAGTTGCCCAGTCCAGCTGCAGGTCTGATGGACCAACAGCAAGAGAGGGAGTTAGGTTTTTAGGGGGCCACTTAATGGACAACAAGTGTCTGCATATACAGTATCTGCTCCCTCTGTACTCACCGTTTCTTCCTTGTCTGCAGTGACTGTTGGAGGCGCCTTCCTCACCAGGGGCCCGTCTGCAGTGCAGCATGTCTGCCGACGCTGCGCCGCGCTGGGCCACAGCCTTCTGCTTCAGCTGGGTCGCCCGCCTGGCCAGCCTGGAGCTCAGGGAGCTGGGCTGACCTCTGTGCTTACAGTGAGCTTTCATCTGTAGACGGGGAGCGGAACAGCTCATTATTGACTAATTTCTTATTGTTAATTGACATATCCAGGAAAATGAATTAATAAATAAAAAATGAACATTTGTGGTTGTCAAACTGGATGAACCAGGACAGACTAGAGAGAGAGAGAGACCGACCTGTGCAGCGCTGAGGCTGTTGAAGCCGTGATTGGAAAAATTGTTCCCGACTTTTTCCTCCAGTAAATTCAGCCCCTCTCTGGAAAACATAAGAACACAGCAGAGGCTTAAATGATAATGTATCATGTAAAACAGATCACAGCATCAAACTGATTGCACATTTCTTCCCTTTCAAGAATGATTTTCTTTGCATCTCTACTCTCCTCTTTCTAGTTTCGCCTCCCTCTCTGCCGGGTTCATTCATTGTCTCACTCTTCCCCCACTCTTCCTCACTGTCTCATAACTTTGATGAGGTAAGAGACAGTCTCTGCCGACCGCCGGCACAGTTTAACGCAAACACAGAAATATTCAGCGGCCGTGCGAATAGGAAACTCTGCTGAATCACCACATGAGAGGATAAGACTGATCTAATGTGTAGGAGAGTGGAGAAGAGACAGAGCGAGAGACAGAGGGAGGAGGAGAATAGTTGAGGGGGAAGGGAAAGAGACAGAGAGAGAGATGAAGCAGTCTCGGGGGAGTCTGTCCGTTGACCGGAGCTTCGGGGCGCGATCGATAAACACTAACCTCTATTGAACACTACTCCTCCCTTCCTCCCTCTCTCTCTCTCTGTCATTCCTTCATTGTATGCATGCTCTCTCACACCACAGGCAGGCCAGCACACACACTCTCACACACACACACACACACACACACACACACACACACACACACACACAGCAGCTCACACACTCCGTTAACAGCTGGTGTCTGAGGCAGGTGAATCCTATATTCCCACAGAGGGAAGGTTTGGCTCTCAGCATCTCCGCTCCCAGGAGAGGAGAAAGGAGAGGTAGGAGAGAAAAGAGAGGAAGGAGCGGAAGGAGAGGAGATAGAGAGCAGAGGAAAAAGAAAGAAAAGGAAAATATCTATCAAAAATAAATTGTGTAGAAATTCTTAAAGATCTGTCCATTTATCAAAACCAAATGTGTCTGTTGCAACCCTCCCCTGCCTGAGTTCACCTCTGACCCGCTAAGCCTCATGTCACATCCTCAACGACGGTACAATTAGTGTGCATGCACATTCTGCTTTGGATGGTTTGGATTGGGGCCCTTAATTACAATTAAGGGAAATATTAATACTACAGCATTAAATTACATTTTAAACAATTTGGGGAAGGCTATCTACACTTTCAATATCCCAATGCCCCAGTGCACAGGTACATAAATGGATAATTTTACAAATGTGGTTGTTGAAGAACTTGACTGGCTTGCACAGAGACATGACCCCGACTCAGTCCAACACCTTTGGGATGAATGAGGGTGCCGCCTGTCAGTCGAGCCTCGGGGCGTCAGCATGCTTCAAATGCAGTGCTTTTCGGATCATTGAGCAGCGGCTGAAACCACCTCCTCCAACACCTTTCAGATGATGCAACACTGCATCTGACAATCTTTGTAACTTTCTAAAACTGGAAATACAAGAATCACGACCACTTTGCACAGCGACTTGCCAGATGAGCAAAGGTGGGAAAGTAAGCAGGGTTTAAACTACTGCCATCTCTTTTTGTGTGTACAGCCTCTCCTTTAATGCCTCCAAAAGCGTACGTTGTTACCACTATTCTAATGATTATCCCTCACCTCCAAGTGTATCTTCTCAGAACAGCTATAAACGCTGTTGCCTAAAGATGCAGCGAGACGACACATCATGCAAACTAGAAGAGGTTGATCTAACTAATGCTTCTGTGGCTGAATGGGGGCAAACCCCTGCAGCCAGGTTATTGATGAAAAGCCTGCCCAGAAGGAATGGAGGCTATATATATATATATATATACATAGCAGGGGTTTTGGGATCACAACAATCGCTGTTCACACATGTTCAAATATTGTACATGTGTGTATCAAGAGGGATTGTCTGCTGAGTTTGGAAACGTTACTATGCCTCTCTATCTCTCTATCTCTCGCTATTTCATTTCTACCCACAACTCTCTCTCGGGAAGATGAAAGCGTAAACAAACGATACACCGCTGTTAATGACAAGAGGAATGCTGCTCAGGCACGTAGCAGACGACCAGCGCTACTAATTAAACAAGTTCTGTGTGTGTGTGTGTGTGTGTGTGTGTGTGCATGTATGACGAAAGCCTTTCATTGTCATTTTCATTCGCCCTTTCCAATTATGGTTACCGTGACAAACCTTGAGTTTCTCTAATCATTTTATCAAGGCGAGGGGTGCACATGCTAACAGAGGTGGGGCAGCATGAGAAAACACATTTATCTCTATGAGCGCTGAACATTGACTGTGTGTGTGTGTGTGTGTGTGTGTGTGTGTGTGTGTGTGTGTGTGTGTGTGTGTGTGTGTGTGTGTTTCCAGCTCGACAGTGTGCATGTCGAAGGTGTTAAATAATGTGTGCTTGTGTGCTGCAGCGGGTGGGGGTGGTGTTGAGTCGTTTATCACTGTAATAACTGTACATCAGGACTTTGTCCAGCTGTATTAATATATGCTTGAGGTTCACAGGGAATCAGGACATAATCAATGCAAGTGATAAATATGATTAAAAGTGATTAATGATGATTAATGAAGGTCTCATCTCCATTACCATCTCTCATTTAAAATTCACACCTAGCTTACAGAGCCCATCCCATAACCCATATATGTGTGTGTGTGTGCGTGTGTGTGTGTGTGTGTGTGTGTGTGTGTGTGTGTGTGTGTGTGTGTGTGTGTGTGTGTGCGTGTTTGTGCGTGTGTGCGAGCAGCTCCTTCCAGTGCCCAATCAAGCAAATCATCAGCTATAGAGCATTTGAATCAATTCAGCTGAAGAAGAACTTCTTGAAAATCAACCGTGCCTTTCACTAAGAACACAAACAGAAATCAGGATGAATGAGCTGGGCTCGCCAATCACACTGATTATACGGACGCAATATCAGAGGACTGACCTGAATCTTTTGGAGCTCTCTGCAGCAGCTGGGCCGGGGGTGGACTTGCGCTTGCGGGGGCGGCCGGGCCCCCGGCGGGCAGGGCTTCGAGACGTCTCCTCTTTCCTGCAGAGAGGAAGACAAGGAGGAGGAGGGGGGATGAGAGAGAGAGAGAGAGAGAGAGAGAGAGAGAGAGAGAGAGAGAGAGAGAGAGAGAAATCAAAGATGCAGTCAGGACAGCAGGAGAAATCAGGAGGAAACTTGTATTGGCTACAGGTCAAACTGCATTAGGTATGAGCAGGCAGCAAGTCCTGGTAAATCAGGAGGATGCAGCATGATCGCAGAATTGTGAATGTTGGAATGCACGACTCAATTTAGACACAAATAAGTGTGTGTGTGTGTGTGTGTGTGTGTGTGTGTGTGTGTGTGTTCATGTGTGTTCATGTGTGTTGTCTTTGCTCACTGGTGGTCGTGTTTCCTCTGTAGCTTGGCCAGTTCTCTCTGTTTCTCTTTGTATCTGCGCTGTAGCTCAGCCAGCTGGACACGCATGGTCAGCTCCTCCCCTCCCATCGTCTCCATGGAGCCCTTCACTGGGCACACCTGACACACACACACACACACACACACACAAAGCAGGGGAATTTCAATGCTGATCACAAACTGAGTTCAACAGTCATTGGATATGTGACGAAGCCAGCTTGTGTTTGGGCAGCTTCATGATTGGATGAATTTTTCTGAATCCAGAACTTTGGTCACTGCAGCAATTTATGTATGACGGACATTTATGCTTAAAGGCAAAGATTTCTGGGAGCTCGACCTGGTACTGCGTGTAAAACTATTGGACACATGATGATAGATAACAAGCATCAAGAGAAGAAAAGGGACCGAACCTTTTAGGGATTTAAAGGTTATTAGAAATAGCTCTCTAATATATTGTAGAATAATTTATATCAAAAAGGTTTTTAAGTACATTTTAAATTCTAAAAATCAAATAACACAAAACATATATATCGTATTTGCTGTAGCCAGCTTTATATCTGGGACTATTTAAAAGTGAAAGATAATGTGCACCCGACAGCAGGTATTCATAGACTCACATCAATTTCACTTATAATCCTACAAAATATTTACTTATTAATGGCAAAATTCAACCACACAAAAAACAAGATTATTTTTCATGCCACTTAAAAGCTACAATGGTTATTTAATTACTGCGGAGGTACTGCTATTTGTCTGACTCCATTATTACTCCACACACTTAAACATACACTACAGTGTTTGCATGGTTGATTTTATTGTTCATATTTGCCTCACTGAGGATGAAGTGCTTTGGACACTTGTTCAGTTGCTTTAAATAAAATCAGATACAATTTAAAAAAAAGACAACCTACTCCCAGTATCGTCTTTAAATTTCAACAGTTTAGTAAAAAAAAAAGATGAGGTGTGTGTCTATTGTTCACCACTTCCCCCGCATTTTCAGCATGAATGATTTATGTTTGCATGCATAAACACAAAATATGCATTCGGTAAAGCCTCACCGGCTCGTGGCGAGGAGTCCAGCTGCATTTCCTGCGCAGGTTGAGCCTTTTCCTGATTGGACACTGCTGGTCCGCCCCCACACCCACAACCCCTCCCCCCATCTCCAGGGCACGGGCGGCCGCCAGCGTCGCCAGACTGTGGAGGTCAAAGGTCAGCATGTCCTCACCTGCACGGAGACGGATTGTTTTGGCTTAGATTGGTACATCACATAGCAGCTGACACAGCGTTATAAAACATGCTGTGCGCCGAACAGATTTATTTCTGGAACGATGAAACGGTGCCTTGAAAAGTGGTGATATTTATGATATTAGCTGTGTAGTTTATTTGATGTATACTGGTGTTCCTGCTTCATCGTACACATAAACGACAAACACAAACACACTCACACAAGGGGGAGCGGTAGAAAACGATCTCTACATCTGTCACTGTCATTAACTCTGTCATTGTCACAGCACCAGCAGATGAAACAGAATATTCATGAGATGGTCCACACACACAAACACACACACACACACACACACACACACACACACACACACACACACACACACACACACACACACGCCTATGCAAATAAAACACACTCGTTCTGATCACACACATGCACCTACAACATTTTTGCTGAGCTGCGCAGACATGGGCAAACTGAATGAGTGTGTGAGGGAGAATTAGAGAGAAGGAGAACGACGGGCAGGGAGGAGGAGGAGGAGGAGGAGGAGGAGGAGGAGAAGTGCAACGCAGTGAGAAGAAGGGAGGGGATGGGGAGTAAAGGGGAGGAGAAGCAATAAGAGGCAAAGTGTTTATTGAGCTATCTATTTATTCTCCTACATCTCCTCATTATGGACATGGACAGAATCCAATTTCCCCTTCAAGGAGATGATAGGAAGAGAGGAGAGGAGAGGAGAGGAGAGGAGAGGAGAGGAGAGGAGAGGAGAGGAGAGGAGAGGAGAGGAGAGGTTTTTCTGGATCACTCTCAGTCTGTGCACTAGAGCAGTGAGACCTATCCACTGACATCTGACGTTATTAAAAACCTGTGTGTGTGTGTGTGAGAGGGAGATGGAGACAGAAATGCGGTAAACACAAGAGGAAGAAGGCAGGAAAGAAGGATGGAGTCTGAGATTTTTTTTAAATGAGAGTGCGAAGAATAGAACAAACGGATGGGAGATCGACAGGTAACTGCTCAGAGAGAGAGAGAGAGCGGGAAGAAGCTGAGAGACGTGGCTTTGTCCTGTCCCGGCTCGCAGAGGTCAATGCCATCTCATCTGTCAGACCTCTGAGCCAATGGCACGCTCCGATTACCCTGACAGGATGACATCACCGCTGACATCACCACGCCTAGTTTAGTATCCTGGGAGATGGCCACAATCGATAGATACCTTCCGCCCACAGTATACCACACTCACACACACACACATCTTTGCACCGTAATAACACCAGACTGTGTCCCTAAAGAGAGTGAATGGTGTAATAAGAGGAAGCAGAGGGAATTCTAAAGGGGAAAAACAAAAACAGTGGAGGAAAATTAAAAACCATTACAGGTGATATGGGCCTACTCATCACTAGGGGCCAGTAAGGAAGTTTATTGAGCTGAAATTTCAACATAAAGGAAATGTGAGGGACTAAAGGAGATTATGGCACAAACAGCTCCTCCGTGTCTGTGTAAATAGAAGTAATGGTGCTAATTTATACTGGAGGGGAAAGCATCTCTTGATTCTTTAATCTGTAATTGCGATCTCCAGTGAACGGCTGAGATATCCTTCCGCGTCAAGGAGCGGCATAAATGCATCTGTCTGGGATCGGTTTCATCTCCCAAACACATTCGGGATGACAAAACGCCATGAGCTGTATTAATAACATTCCACGCAAAGCGGACGGAGCGGGTTTTAAATAAATGTGTTGCAATTTGGAGAGCGTTTTCCACGCCACGACAGGACTTATTGATTTCACACCTACTACACATGCTAAGCACGTGCACACACATGTAAACAAATGCACACTCACACACTTTGTATCTCACACACACACGCTCAGACAGCTGCAGAGCGACTTATGATTTTTACACTTATTAATTCTGTCGACAAGGCTTGCAGAGGCAGGATTTACACACAAGATTACATTGGTTTAATAAAAAAAAAAAAAAAGAAGAAGCAGGTGAGGGGGAAAAATAACAAAGGGGGAGGAGGAGGAGGAGGAGGAGGAGGAGGAGGAGGAGGAGGAGGAGAGGCGGGAGGAGGCAGCCTGGTGGAGAGACCATAGACTGTGATGGAGGAGAGCAGGGATTCATCTGGGATTACTTAACAGCTTACACACACAAACACACACACTGCCGTGCACGCACACACACAAATACGGGCAAACACACACACAGATACTGGCATAAATAAAAACACTCTCTCTCAGAGGGACGAGAGGAAAATAGGAGCGCTTACAGAAGAAGTGTTTGAAAGGAAAGGGTCTAATTAGCAAAGGAAGATGCCAGAGCCTGGGGACACGCTGGGCAGAGTGTGTGTGTGTGTGTGTGTGTGTGTGTGTGTGTGTGTGTGTGTGTGTGTGTGTGTGTGTGTGTGTGTGTGTGTGTGTGTGTGTGTGTCCTGGCTTGTGTCTGAAGCTCAGGTTTGTTGTCCATCTCTGTGTCCCCCCCCCCCCCAACACACAAACACAGACACACACACACACACCCGTCCCAAAGGGAAAAATAAGGTCTATAGGCGAGGACATAGAATCTGAGCTGAGGAAGGAAGCAGAACGGTTAGTGGGTAATGTGTGTCTGTGAGTGTGTGTTGAGTCTCCACATCTGGGTTGCACACGTGTCTCCCAGACCCCTGTTATTTGGCTCACTCTAAGCGTAAGTGTGTGTGTGTGTGTGTGTGTGTGTGTGTGTGTGTGTGTGTGTGTGTGTGTGTGTGTGTGTGTGTGTGTGTGTGTGCTTCATTATGTAAAAAAAAACTAGGGTAACATTTTTTTTCATGTTTCTTAATTTGATAAAAAAATAAAAGATACACATAATTATTGGGGCATTTCATTTCACAGGCATTTCATAGACTTTCAAAGGTTTTGAAAGAAGACAGGTAAGTAAAGCTGGAAGGACACAGCAGTTAAAAAAGCAATGTATTTTTAAAAGAACTCACCCTCAGGGTCTTTCTCTCTGCTCCTCTGCTGGATCTCCAGCTCGGCAAGTTCTCCCAGTATCTCCATTCCGTGGTGTGGTGGAGGGCTCGGGGCCCGGACAGCAGGTGCTGGTGGGTACAAGGCATCTCTGGTGGCGCACAGAGCCGCGGCGATCAGGAGCTCCAGGCTCCACATGTTCAAACTCCCTTGGAGTTGGACCGCTGTGCTGGCCGCAGGAAGTTGGACGAGGTCAGAGGACGAGGAGGGAGCTGGAGAGTTGCACTTTAGTTCCACCAAGTCCTCACTTGGACTTATCCCAGTCCCCTTCTCTTCCTCCTCATCCTCAACGACCTCTACATTCTCTACATTTTTGTCCCCATCGTTCTCCACTTCCTCCACTTCCTCCTCCTCCTCCTCCTCCTCCTCCTCCTCTTCACACACAGAGACAGTACATTCTGTTGGTTCAGGCCGAATTGTCTCTCCCTCATCCTCCTCCATGTCCTCTTTTCCATGATCCTCATCATCCTCCTGTTCTTTGGATAGTTGGGGCTCCTCCAGGTTGACTTTCTGGCCCAGACAACCCAGAGAGAGCTCTACTTTTAGGGCTTTGCCTGTGGCTGTGGACGGGCATGCTGGCTCTGGAATCGGAGCTGGGGAAGGGCATGGCGGCAATCCAGAAATCTTGCTCTCGGGCTTGGAGCATCTTTTCTCTTCCACCCACCTTTCTTCCTTCTCTTCCTCTGCAACTCCGATCTGGGATTCCACCACTTCACAGTCTCTCCCATCCTCTTCTTCCCTTCTCTCCTCTTCTTCTGTGGTGTGGCAAGGAAGCGGGAGTGTCTTGGAGTCAGGCTCTGCTGGCTCCGCCTCCACCGAAGCTTGTTCAGCCAATTGAGCTTCAGGAGGTGAGGGCCCAGCCTTAAAACCCATGGTGATTGAAGGGTAGGTGTAAACAGGTGGTAGGTCTGGTGAGAGAAGAAAGAGGAACGGTCAAATAGGTCTTCTGACATGAAACAATCTGATAAACTGCACTTAAAATGTATTTCCAAGCATCTACAGAAAATCACCATTGCTTTTAAGTCAGGCCCTTTCCCTTTTAAATGCATTGCTATTCTGTTCAGGCAGACAGGATGAAGCATGTGATTACAGTTGACATAACACACTGACAGCAGGGTGCAGAAAACACAGAGTGTGTGTGTACAGCAGTGTATCTAATATGCACGTATGTGTGCATGTGTGCGTGCGTGTGTGCGTGTGTGTGTGTGTGTGTGTATGTCTGTGTCTGTGTGAGTGAGTGTATAGATCTATGTAGGATATTGATGACACCCTGCCGTTTTCCTGTGATTGCAGCACCGGTCCTGTCACCCCTGCACTCTTATTATTGATGGTATCCCTCCGCCCCCTGACAACACAGCCAGATGAATGCGTATCCTTCCGCCTATACTTCTCAAGGACCCCTGA
This sequence comes from Myoxocephalus aenaeus, assembly GCA_038501785.1. Classification (NCBI taxonomy): domain Eukaryota; kingdom Metazoa; phylum Chordata; class Actinopteri; order Perciformes; family Cottidae; genus Myoxocephalus; species Myoxocephalus aenaeus. Next base: position 20,760 of record JBAMJR010000278.1, on the reverse strand, counting down.
AGGATAAGGAGGGCCTGTCTGAAGATTTCACTGACCTTCCTCTTGTGACACACATGCAAGCTCAGACAGACACACACATACACACATGCACGCTGGCAGGTCACACATATACACACTGAGTGCCCATATGCTTTATCTGACCTTAATGGCTGACCAGCCCGCTGTCCCTCTTTAGCTTTCACCGAAAATTGCACACACACACACACACACACACACACACACACACACACACACACACACACACACACACACACACACACACACACACACACTCAAGGACACACAGAGCAAGGGATCAGCCATGCTTCAAACAATTTCTGCAAAATCAAAAGAATACCACGCTTCAAAGACCGGGGCTACATTTCTGCAGCAGCCCCCTCCATCTCTCTCCCTCTATTTTTTACATCTCTCTATCTCTGTGCCTTCGCCTCATCTCTAACGCTCTGTCTATAGTTCTGCTATCTAACTGTCCAGCCTCCTGTTTTTGAAAAATGTTTTTAACTAAGACATTGCATCCATTAATCCGCCTCCAGAATTCTCCACACTCACCTGGCTCTAGGGATTGTGGGTAGTCCTGAGGTGGTTGTCCCTCTCCTCTTTCATTGCCCCTCTCCAGCCCCTTAGAGAGGTGTGACGGAGCAGGGCTGAGTGCCGGGGAGCGGGGCGCGGCCGCTGCCGGGCTTGGCGCAGGGGTCAGAGGGTTTGGCGGGTGAGGTCGCCTGGACGGGGAGTGGTAGCAGGGTGACTGCCGGCTGCTGGGACACACCCCCGGCGACGGCGTTGGCGTCTTGGGTGAAGGCAGGGCGTGTGAGAAAGGTTTGGCCATGTGAGAGGAGGTGGTGAACGAAGAAGAGGATGAGCAGGGGGGAGTTCCAGATGCGGAAGATTCGTGAGAAGAGTCCTCTATGGTGATAGCATGCTCATCGTGTTTTCTCTGTGAAAATATTAATTTAAGAAAATAGTAGTTTAAGAAATAATCCTCAAAATGTTTCAACCACAGCAATTCAATTTTACTAAAAAGGGATTTAACAACTTCCCTGATGCATTTTGTCTCAAACAGGAGATCCAGCAGATTACTTAAAATAAATAGACAGAAAAGCCTTAAAAGATATGAGTCAGCCACACTATTTGATTTCCAAATGATCTGACAATGTAAGAGTGCAAAAGCACAACACAAACGCCTGTTTATCAATAAAACTTTTTGCCAACAAAAATAAGTTGTTGGCTTTAATAGTTATTGCTGAGCATGACCGGCATATACTTTTTTCTTAGTGTTGATAAGATCTGAACTGAGAATGATTAGCGGTGCTGTATCTTAGTCCTGACAACTCAAGGAGGATGAACAATTGCATAAGTTCACAATATTTCCACACTTCTTATTTCTCATTTGCCCACAGTTTCACAATAATATGTTTCTCAAGATTAGACAAAAATGCAACCTCCAAATGTATGTGGGTTACAATAGTATTGGTACCTGTCCCAAGGAGTGGCGCTGCATGTGCTCCATGGCTCGCTGCTGCTGCTGCTGGTGCTGATGCTGCAGGGCGTACAGCTCCTGTTGCCGTAGGAATGAGGAGCGGGAGTAGACGGAGTGATGCTGAAGATGAGATGGGGGGCCTCTGCCTCCATACACAGGGGGCCACAGACCTGACTGCTCCAGAACGTCTGGAGTAGGAAACAGAGAGAAATACAAGATTCTTTAATAGTTTCTTTGATTGGACAAATCTTCACAAAAAAAAGGAAGAAAGTAAGACATTCCTGTTGGAAACTCACGCCATTAAAACCTTTGAATAAATAAGTAAGAAAATTGTCGGAACAGAAATATGTTCATAATAATACAGTCATGAAGAGAGTCAATGGACTCTGGAACTGCTCTTGTGAATACTGAAACTGAAGTTGCAGAGGTGCTCGGTCACCTTAACTAAAGATGTAACTGTGACCTGTATGAGCCGTCTGTTGGCCGCAGACACAATCAATAAATGCATGCTTCACATCCTCCATTCACCTTCTTTGGCTCTTTCTGGGTCTAATGATGGCGTTTCTCTATTCAGGGAAACACATCTTCTTCAAAGCCACATCCTGGCCACATATGAATTTAGACACACACACACACACACACACACACACACACACACACACACACACACACACACACACACACACGGACACACACACATCCCTCCTTGGCTGCCTTGTCGCTGGGAACCTTTGTTCTGTGAGATTAGCCTGAGTGGGCTAATGTTTCCCAGGGGAAGGGTTCAGTGGATGCACTTCCCCTCTCTGCAGGAACTCCCACGGAGCGAGGCAAGGGAGGCGGGAGATAATTAAATTTCACAGCCTGTTTGCAAAGCAGGGTTGACGCACACACACAGATACAGACACACACACACTCTCTTTTCTCTCTCTAGCAATGGCTGAGATGTACAGAACAACCTTTAACACTGAGCAATGTCTTATGCTGTTCCAGACATGAACACAACTAACTGTAGATTTTCACACACACACACACACACACACACACACACACACACACACACACACACACACACACACACACACACACACACACACACACACACACACACACACACACACACAAGTCCAGTGCTCCATCGTGAAAGAGATGAACGCCAGTTAAAATGGTTTGCATAATGCCGGGCACATGCAGAGGGGGGCAATGGAATAGCTGCTCCCATTAACGAAGCTATAAAACACGGTCCCACTGACAGAGGGGCTTAGTTGAGCATTATATTATGATTAGCCAATGATACTAAAACTCTGGGAGAGAAATGGCAGCGGCTCTGATGGTACAAATGGAGAGAAGGAGGGAGGTATACAAGGGCAGTAAGTACGGGCAGACAGCAATACATATGGGCTCTCACGTGTGTGTGTGTGTGTGTGTGTGTGTGTGTGTGTGTGTGTGTGTGTGTGTGTGTGTGTGTGTGTGTGTGTGTGTGTGTGTGTGTGTGTGCTGTTGTAAAAGGATGCTTAGCGTACCGAGGTGATGATGAGGCCCGGGTTCTGTCGGAAGAACCACCAGCGGGGAGTTGGGGTCTTGGGTGAGCGACCCCAAGACAGGCTGCAGAGCGCTGGGTAGACCTGGTGGGAAGCCGGGGCTCATTCCTACGTGGCTCAGACCTAGAACAACGACACACACGCATGACTCAGTCAAATGAGGGCCACATTTAAATACTTATTTTACTACTCCCAAAAAAAATGGGCCGTGCTTAGAGGGTAGATCTTGGGACACACTCAACAAACAAAATTCCACCTGTGCTCTTCAAACATATGTAAAGAGCAAACCTCTGGCGCCTGCATGTTGGAGCCATGTGGAGTTGAAATATAACGACTTTACTTTATCAGTGCATTGTTTAGGAAACAACTGCTCCTGCTCTGTATTACTCCTGCTCCTCTATGCATGATAAGTTTGCTCTTTTCTACAAGATTTATTTATTTGATTTTGTCTGTGTAGATTTATATGATGCAATTGTTATTGAACCTATACAGTACACCTTCTCTCAAGATAACATTCCCAACAAATGGATTTTTTTTAAACTTTTGCATTCAGCATTAGCATTGTAGAAAGACAACAACAAAACATAAAATATCAATATGATGATAATACATGTGAAGAAACACGGCAAACATGTGCTGCTCCTCCACTCTACTCACTGTATGAATGCCCCATCCAGAGGGAGGGACTTCCTGTCCTTTGCATCCAGTGGTGGTGCGCCGGGTGAGCATGAGCAGCGGGGTCCACCCCTAACCGACTGGCCCCTCCAGGAACCAAGAGGTGTGAGGTCAGGTCACCGTGGCAACTACTAGATGGGTGGATCCTGGCGAACTCCACGCGGTCCTTGTTTTCCCTGTTGTGGCGGTAGGCGGGGGTGAACTTTGTCATTATCTTTATTATCCCTCTTATTGTCACCATCATCATCACCATCATTATGACCATTATCTTCATCCTTGTCATCTTCATTACTACTACCACCATTATGATCATCAAGAAAAGGAAATGTGACGGCAAAAGGAACAGCCATCATCTTGTGCCTGGTCTATGAGATCTCATTATATGTTTTCTTCCCTTAATATGACTACATAATAAGAGCTTGATACTTCAGAGACATCCGTATTAGTCCCTGTAACATTAATGCACCACATCTCATCTTAGAGAGAAAGAGAGAGAAGGGGAAGAGCGAGAGTGAGGGTACAGAAGTACCACATCAAAGGGTGAGAAGAGTAAATGGAGTGAGGGGATGAGAGAAAAGAGAATCTAAACCTCAGACTGAGAGAGAGAGAGAGAGAGAGAGAGAGAGAATAAAAGAACTGCAGTGTATCAGATGAGAGGGGAAATTAATAGATCCTACCATGTGCATGTGTGTGTGTGTTCATATGTGTTGGTGTGTTTAAACGCAAGTGTACCTGATGATCATTTCTCTTTCTCTGTCCAGGTGATGAAGGCTGATCTGTTCCTCTGTAATCCTCTTCCTCTCCTCTGCCTCCCGGCCAAGAGTATACACGTGGCGTGACACTCCTGAATTATAAATACAATCAAAGTAACACGCTTACAGCAACTGTCATCAAAAGTATCCTTCGATGACAATGTTTCAAACATACGCGCGCACGTTGAAAGCACGAAGCACTGAGGACATTCTGCTGATTCAAAAGGGAAAGTCTACCTGCAGATGTTTGTATAATGACATATTGTGATGTTCATTGCATGCCAGGAATTGTGCCTTTTCTTAAAAGTGAAACAATCCCTTTGACTTTGATATCCACTGTACGTGCATAAAGCAGTACCTCTGCCTGTACAATGACTTTCTGTCTGAATGTGCAACATGGTGACTAGAGACCGAAGCTGTTTGCAATTTGAGTCTTAAGGTCCGACATGCTTAAAGCTTCTCTGCAAAGTTGTCTTCATTTGGCCAGTTAATCATAGAAATAAGTCCCCAATAAACGTCAAAAAGGACCAAGAAATGTTACTGTACAACACCAATAACTGTGCTCAAGTGTTTAATCATGGATTTTTCCCCCTTATTGTAGCCTAGAGCACAGAAATAGCATTAATTGACTTTCAGCGCACAAGGAGCATTAATGATGTCTGACCTTTCATGCTGGGCAGCACCCTGCCCTGTCTGCTGTGTCCAGGGGTGTTGTCTGGGGAACGATGGGGGGGCCTGGCTACCGCGACCGCAATACCCACTGGAGGCTGTCGCACCTCCCCCTCACCTGCCTCCCCGGCCTCCTTCCCACCTCTGTCCCCCCTTTCTCCCTCGTTAGTGGAGCCTCGGCGAGGAAGGAGCGATTGTTTGGGAGGCTCTTGCGGGGAAGAGTTGCTTTTAGCTCCTCCACGTTCCCCTTTCTCTGATCTCTCTCCGCCCTGCTTGAGGCCACCCAGACCTCCAAAGGGGCCCCGCTGTGGCAGCAGCAAAGGTTGCTGGGAGCTGTAGTTCATTAGATTCTTCATAGCACTGCCCTCGCCCTCAGTGGTGTGCGACGAGGAGCGAGATAGAGGCGGTGGCGGTTGAGAATGGGTCTGGTTGTGGTCACTGTTTGGAGCTCTGACGCTGAGCCCTCTTACTTCACCGTTACCAACTGGTGCATGATGGGAGCTTTTTCTCTGTTCCTCTTGGTAGCCCCCTCGAGCCCCCCAGGAAGGCGCTGTCTGACCTCTGTCTCTTCCTCTCTCTTCTGTATTTGCTCCATGGCTGCTGTGCTGCTGGTGCCGTATCCTTGCAACCTTTTGTCCCTCCCTCTGAGATGTTGCCCCCGACCCCACCCTCCCATCAGGATGAGGACCTGAGTGAGAACAGTCCCGGAAGGGAGGAGTGCTGGTGTCTGGGCCGGTCTTGGGTGTGCCCTGTCCAGCACCATGGTGTGTCCCCTGAGCCTCTAGTGGGAGTGAGGGCCGGTAAACATCGTCCACGACCTCTACATCTCTGAAGGATGAAGATCTGTCCAGGCTGCAGGACCGCAGCTCAGACTGAGAGCTCGTGTTGGAGCCGGGTTTGTGGATGTGCTGCGTCTGGTGGCTCCAGTCAGGAGGTTTGTCAGCTTTGCCATATCCCAGCTGCTGCTGGTGTGGCTGCGATTTGTCCTTCTTTTGGCAAACACTAAGTCGATGGTGATGAGAGGGACTTTCATAAGATCCTTCTCCACTTCTATCATCTGACTTTCTCCCACCTCCTCCTGCTCCGCGACAGTCGGTGGCTGCCAGGTCTCCTAGGGGCCCAACTGAGGGCACGTAAGTTACTCTCGCCTCCCTGCCAATCCCTCCAGGGGTGGAGGCTGAATCTTTGGAGGGTGTCAGTGTGAGAGGGGCTGGGGAACAGTAGAACTCAGGATGAGGATGGTGATGTGCGGGGTGTAGCCACCCTCCTGCCACTGTGGCGCCCATGTGCAAAGCATGAGGAGGAGGTGGCGGATGGGGCGGGGGAGGCATGGAGTAGGAGGCCACAGTGTGGGGGTTAGGAGGTGCCAAGATGGCTGTCGTGTTAGCCGCACCTCTTCTCATACATTCATTGGAAGAAGCTGAGGATTCACTGATCCTCATCTCCCCGTTTATGGGTCCATCCTTGGAGCACCGCCTGCCTCCTCCAGATGGAGGTCTACCAACCCCACCACCATTGCAGCTGCTCAGTGCTCCCCCTTTTCCTCCAGCGCCAGTCTCTGCTATTGAACCGCCGGACAGTTTACAGGCACTCATATGTTTCGTCTCCTGACTGGCTGAGTCACTGTCTCTGTACTCCTTGTGTCGCTCCAGAGAGTGTCTGTGGTCCTCCTCCCTGCCCTGTGGTGTGAGGTGAGGAAGGAGGGCGTGGTGAGGGTGGGGGTAAGCTTGGTGGTGGTGGCTGGCAGGAGCGGTGGCAGGGTTCGTCGGATGAGGATGGTGATGATGAAGCTGATGCTGTTTTTCTTTGCTCTCCTGGTGCCGTTCCTTGCTGCTTGATCGCTCCTTTGCCTTTGACGCAGACGAAACTCCTTTCTCACCCACGTCCTTGGCGCTCTTCCCACCGCCTCCCCCGTTGTCCGTCTCTCGGCCGCAAGAGCCAAGTGAGTGGCCGGGGGCCGTCCTGGACAGCGGAGGGAGGCTGTGACCGGTGGAGAGCAGCGGGGGCTGGGGAGGAAGGCCTCTCAAGTAGAAGTGATCTGGGGGACGAGGAGTAAAGTTGAGGTTTTTTTTATTTTTATAGACAGAAATGTTGGCTTCAAAGTGGCTGTTAAAAACATTACGTTTGATTACAATTACTATATTCAAACGTGTTTGCAGATATGTGCGAAAAGGGAATGGGAAGTTGCCAACTTGAAAAACTAGACCCGGGTTACCAGCTGTTCTTACTTCTGTGGTGAGTGCTGATTCAGCAGTTTGGGAAATATAAAGCTATTTTTTTCTGTCACACACACACACACACACACACACACACATACACACACCCCAGCACCTACCTTTTTGAGTTTCATAGAAGCGGTGCTGTCCATAGAGACTGTTGCTATGGTGATCCAGGGGACTCATGGCGAGAAAAGGAGAAGCAAGACTTCCTGAATAGCTGGGGTACCCTGTCAGAGGGAGAGAGAGAATTGATGTCTCTCTGCAGCGTTGACATTCAGCAGCCCTCTAAACAAACAGTTTATCTCTACGATCTATCATGAAATGGGGCCATTTTGGAAAAACACAGAACAAATATGGCCAGTTAGTGCTACTTTCACCATAAATGCACTTTTACACAAACACGGCACATGAGTTGACATTATTTACAGTGGACAAAGTGGTGACAAAAACCACAGCAGAAATCTACTGCCAAGTGTTTGCAGAATTTAACTGGATGGAATTTGCTCCTCTACAAAAACACATTTTTCCCAAACCAAGAGGACAAATAGTATGAACACACTCTTCTTAACACACACACACACACAAACAGTCCTCCCAGGAGGTCACTGGGAGGTGAGTGGTCGTTCCACTCTGTTCCTCGTTTTCAAGGACGTTGAACTGTATCGTAGGATAGAGGAGGTCTCATTGGTTTGTGTTGTCGGGGGCGGATGTGTGTGGGGATGGGTGAGGGTTGGTGTGTGTGTGTGTGTGTGTGTGTGTGTGTGTGTGTGTGTGTGTGTGTGTGTGTGTGTGTGTGTGTGTGTGTGTGTGTGTGTGTGTGTGGTGTTGTCGTGGTCGTTGAGGTGGGATGTTACTGGAGGGAAAAACAGCAAAATCACCACAGGCCCACGCACATACACACAGTGGTGTATAGTAACGAAGTAGAAATAC
>JBAMJR010000278.1:0-7500 GCA_038501785.1 Myoxocephalus aenaeus | reverse complement strand
AATGGCTCCATCTCGATCTAATCCCAAACCAAGACCCTGGATTAACCAGAGACCCGAGCACTCTGGGCTGCCTCCTCCATGTATGTGTGTGTGTTTGTGTGTGTATGCGTGTGTGTCTTACCTTCATGTGAATGGGGGAACCAGATAGGGGAAGCGCTCGAATGGGGTCCATGCCTGTAGGAGGGGGAGGAGGGGGAGGCAGCGGGTCCCGAGGGGTGAGGAGGGTGGGAGGGCGGCGACCCCAGACTGCTGGCCAGGAAGGAACCCATGAAGGAAGCACCTGAGAGACGCAGAGGCTGGAGGTTAGAGAGGTGCTGCTGATAACATTTGAGCAAGCTACAGAAGAAGCATTCATTATGTCTGGTAAACTGAGAAAAGAGTAGAAACTAAATGTTTCATGCTCAGTTTCTCACACATCTTTGTAAGAATAATAACAATGATAATAATGATACTGATAACAATACTAATGACAATAACAATAATAAAATCATTTAAATATAAACATTTCGGGAGTTTGAGGCCGGATATACTATATACTATTACCGAGTAGTGCTGTAAAAATCAAATTTCCCGAACTGCCCTCGAGAAATGAATCCCTTCAAGGTACATTAACACCACAGTCCCAATTCAGATTTTTTTTAAATGTCCTCACATGTGACACATTGGATTATTTTTCTTTTAAAATTATGATCAGGAAAAAGCTTCAAGGTGACTTGTTTTCTCCTCAATGTGTATAAACTGGGGCCTGAGACATGAAGCTTGTATTTGAACGCTCCAATAAGAATTTGTCACCATTGATGATTTTCACCTAAGCATCAAATAGCAACAAACACATTAAATTAATAACCATGGTGGCTGAATGTTGAAGGCTAAGTGGCCCAGATTGAAGTACCAATACACTGAGTGACAGAGGAAACTTAAAACCTACAAAGCTACAAAACCTGAACAGCGGGTCTCGCTAATTCCACTGATTGGTTGATTCAACTCAAGTGGGAAGGCAGGTTCAAAACAAACAAAGTTAAGGTCATAGAAGTATATCAAATACTGTTGTTCATGATTGGAGGCGTTCGGGATCCAATGTAACTGACAAAGCGAGCTGTGAACCCAACACCAAGCTTCCCAAAAGACACTACATCCAGGTGATCAGTGCCAAGGACAACTAGACATCACAATGGAGAGAGAGACAATTCTTGGGGGGGGGGGGGGGGGGGAAACGTGAAACTAGTAGAAGCAAAGGGAAAACAATAATAATAGCATCTTTTGTTGATTCTCAGCACACTCATGTCTTTTCAGCACTCAGTCTCTTCGCCTAAATCTGCTTTCACCCTGGTAAAGAATTGACCAATCATAATCAAAAGCATCACGCGAGGACGCAGTTTAAAAACCCTCGTTCTTCTTATTAGAAAGGGACAAAGAGAGAGCACAGATGCTCAATCTCATCCTGTTACGGTTTCAGCAAACGAGCTCAGCTCAGTTTGGCTCAGTTTGGCTCAGTTTGAATGTATTTCTACTTATCAGCATGCTCTCATTTAGTGGAACAACCTGAACAGTTGTAGGGGAAGAAGGAAACAAACCCATGGGGAATCAGGTAATTAGTCACTGGATGGAGAGAGAGAGAGAGAGAGAGAGAGAGAGGAGAGAGAGAGAGAGAGGTAGTGGGTTGGGTCGTTACCCATAAATGCTGCCTCGCATCAGAGACAATTACCACAACCACAACAGTCTGCATAAGAGTGTCACACACACACACACACACACACACACACACACACACACGTACATGTACAGTACCCTCACCTCAACCACGACCCTGCGCCCTAACAACCACAACCACAAGTGCCTTCCAACTGTCTGCCAATCTGCCTCTCTTCTCTCTCTCACACAGTGAAACATGCGCTCGCATTAGAGAGAGGGCATGGGATAAATCAAGAGGGAGATGGAGCAGCGGTGTGTAGAGGGAGACAAATCAGAAAGAGGTGTGTGTGTGTCTATTTATACAGCTGGATCTGAAGCACCGGCGCGCGCACACACACAGATGAAGACAATTTAAAAGTAGAAATCCCTCCATCTTTTGCGCTTGATATTTTCCCTCTCTGTAGTCATAATACATTTGGAGGAAGAAGAAACTTTCCCTTTTAGACATGTATTTTCTCTCTTTCCATCTCTCTTTCGTCCGCTCTCTCAGACAGGATATTTTTACAGTGTTTTTTTTCGTTTTTTTTTTCTCTTCTCTGTTTTTTTTTTTTTTTCTCCAAATCTTTTCTTGTACAACTGTAGTTCAGTGGCCTTTCAGCCAGTCATAATAAAACACAGCTCATATAAGACTCAGGCTGGTTTCACAAGCCCCCCTGGCAGAGCAGACTCTAACACACACACACACACACACACACACACACACACACACACACACACACACACACACACACACACACACACACATCCAATGGTTGCGACAACAAATGTTACAAAAGAAAGCCACCATGCATTTTTGAAATTACACGATGCATCGAGAAGTGTCTTTCAAGGGCCATAAAAGTTACATTTTATCAAAGAAGACATAAAAACAAATTTGTGACAAAACAGTCGTGATATTGATAAGTAAGTTTTGTGGTGTAAATACTCAGCATTCCTGGTGGACCTTTTCTCCCCACAGATGTTCTTTAATCTCTCACCCTCACAGATCTCCGCCCTTCCCCCCCCATATCCCCATATTTTTCCTATTTACTCATCTCTTTCCCCTCCTCCCCCCATCCCCTCTTTCCTGTCACCACCCTCCCGCCCCTTCTGTGTTTTCTGTCTTTGTGAGTTGAGGAGAAAATCATATTTGCCCACTCCCTCTGGTCTGCTGATATGGAAAATCATCTTGGAGGCCAGCCGCTAACGTAAACCTTATTTCTGTCACTGTTTTTCTTTCTTTCCTCCTCCCCCTGCTTTTCTTCCTGCCCTCCTGTTTCCGCCTTTGTTTTATCCTGATCCGCACATTCCCTTTCCATCCGTCACCGCTGCATCCTCTCGCTTCCCGTAGCTCTGAGCAGAAACACCGATTGATGAACTCACCGAATTAGCCACCACGGAGGAGATATGTCGGAGGAGTAGGTGAGATAATACACAAGCTTTACTCACCAGTGGGTTGGATGTTCTGATCAACCACAGATCTATGTCAAAAATCAAACTCTGACCCAAGTGACATTATGATTACGTGCAGCTTATTGCTATAAGCATATGTTATTTACCATAAATACAAGCTGCTGACTGAGAAAGCAGCTCCATTCAGTGGTAATTAAACGAAGGAAAATGTGTTTGAATGTCACCCATTTTTCCCAGTTGGCATCATGACTTGGAAAAGTGTGTCAACACACAAGCAGAGAATCCTCCGATGTGGACAATCCAAGGTAATACGACTCCGCATTATGAGTTTATATTCATGCTAATACAGCCAGCTGTACTTACAGTGAGCAAAATCTGATTTAGTTTTATTTATGATTGACTTTATTATAATGTGATTTGCTGAGGGGGAAATCCACTCAAAAACACTTAAACACTGTTTTTATAAAATAAAAATAAATAAAAAGTGCTGGGAAATGTGCCTTGCTTTTCCGGGCAGGTTTTGCTGCTTGGCATATTTTTGGTGTTCTCATGGATAACGGGGCCAAACATACATTTTGGAACGTCGTTATATTTCCAGCGCAGCCACAGTGGAGTTGATATCAGCAAGTCTGGAGATTCAACAGCGTAAACGTCAGGATTTGTTGTCAGTGCATCAGAATATAACAGGTCAGAGCTTCAGAGACGCCATTTTACACCGGATGTTTAACAGTCATACAGGGAGAAATATATCTACAAAAGGAAAAAAAATGTTTTTATAAATTATCCACAGAAAGTAGCTTTTTAGCTGTCACACCTATGACAGTTTTGGGATATTTCAGGGTGGAATTTTTTCATTTTATCCTAAACAAAAGTTCCTAAAAAAAATGTATTTTTACGCGTGCATTCATGTTTTCACACCTTTAAAAGGCACAAAATTACAGTTTTAATTAAGGATGAATCAACCGGGTCAGCTCAAAATGCTGGCAGTCATGTTTAGAAAAAGTAACTCTATAAACGCTTTCATGCTAAATCCAAAGAAAGTGTCGAATGATAAAACGCACCCCAAACAAATCAAGGTTATATCCTCATTGTTGTATTATAACAGCTCTGCTTCTTGCAGTTATTAAACCAACTCATATACAGTACATGCAGTTTGTTGCATGAGCCCCGATTGAAAATATAAAATCTATGTGAAAAAAAGATTGCCCTGAACTCCTCTTTTGTGCGTTTGCCTCAGCGGCTGCTGAAGAGTGCTTGATGAAATCTACATTGAAAACAAAACCGCGAGACAACAGATGAAACAGGCCAAACCGTCCCAAGGTTTCTCGCTGTTCTAAAGAGAGAAAGGGAGGATGAAGAGGAGGATGAAGGAGCAAACAGGAGAGGAGAAAAGGAAGATAATAAATGGCACAAGGTGAAAGAAGCAAACACAGATAACGTAATGGAGTGATATTCTTTGCTGTGGCTCTCTGAATGGACTGCTGCTGATCGATACACACAAACACAAACACACACACACACACACACACACACACACACACACACACACACACACACACACACACCACACACACAACACGCACGCACCACACACACCTGGAAGGATGACAAGTTAAATCGATCTGCATCCGATTGAAGATCAATATCCTCTCCAGTGGCGGCTGGTGACATTTTTTTTTGGGGGGCGCAGTTGGGCGGCGCGGTTTAAATAGCACTCCACAATGAGAAGAAAAGAGGTTTGGAGTAGAATATTCTAAAAAACAAAGCTTTATTTCAAGAAAACACAGTGCTCAACACTGTCCAATAACAACTATCAACAAACTGTAACTTTGGGCATGAGAGGTTCAGAGCAGAATGGTTTAAGAAACATTCAATGTGGTGGCCAGAGCAACTTCCGGGAATACATTGACGTAGCATTCAAACCTGGGGGCCCATGCAGTAAGGTGGCACTGGTGAGGTGGTCTTTGAAGGCAAAGCGTTCCCTGGTGTGTCCAAGTATGGTGTCACAAACCTACCGATAAATATAGAGAGAGAGACAGTAAGATAAGTTGTGGGGAAATATCTACTACAAACAGGCTTCATACTAAAGACAAAAAAAACTATGTTTTGTGTGTCTTGATGGCTCAGCAACATAGACAAAAGGCCAGGAGCCACCTTGATGGCTGTAGCTATGACACACACACACACACACACACACACACACACACACACACACACACACACACACACACACACACACTAACTTGTTGGGGGGGGTTGAATTGGTATTTTAGATAAAGTTATAGCCTGATATGATATCCACCCAAATCTAACAATGTCCAACATGTGTTCTCTGCTGTGGGAAAGATAAAACATTAAACTCTAACAGGCATCTGCTGATTTTGACACTCAACCTCTGCAGCAATCCTTCAAGCTCATCTTCCTTCACAGCCGGCGCTTCCTCGGCTGCTCAGAGCCACTGCACACTGAGCCTCCAGCTAGCAGCTCCGGTTAGCATGTAGCTTGGTGCATGTAGCTCACTGCTTTGCTGCTGAATATTTAAATCCGGACGTTCGGGTCCCCAACTCTTTCAGCCTCTTCTTGTCCACATCTGATCGTGGATTGAAAGGTGTTTCGCGTAGAGATACCACAGAGTTTTCAGTCGCCATACTAACATAATCAAAGTCTCTGCTAGCTGTGTTGCTCGCGTAGCTACATGGGATGTGAGGGAATGATAAAGGTCTCTGATTGGACGAATAGTCCAACCACGTTGCAATAAGAAACGATGTCATTGGCTAGGGCGCAGATTCGTGCGCCCGAAGATTCACGTTTCAATCCGCCAATGAGAAGCTGTCCTTGCCGTCACGAGGGTGAAATGTTTGTTAGCTTTCCATAGACACACATTGGGCCGGCGCCCCGAGAGGGGAGGGGCTTTTCTCAGTAATGATGAATGGCGATATATTATATTTAACTTAAGTGGTTGTTGACAGGGGCTTACGGTCTCCCACACACATTTAGCGCGTCAACACGGTATATTTCTTATTTAAATTATTTGATATATAATGTTTTTTTGACAGTATATATTATATTTTTTTTTCTTCTTTTTTTTTTTTTCATTGCAAAATTTTAGGAGGGGCGGCGCCCTAGCGCCCTCTATTGACGCACCGCCACTGATCCTCCTCATGCTCTATTGTCACATTTGCCAATTAACAAAAGCCTCTGTCCACACACTGATATACTGAACTCTCCCTCACGCGCAGACCACACACATTTTCTCGACTCTGCCGCTGACTACTGAGAGAGCTTGAGAGCCTGATAGTACAGTCTCAGTGTGTGTGTGTGTGTGTGTGTGTGTGTGTGTGTGTGTGTGTGTGTGTGTGTGTGTGGTGTGTGTGTGTGTCAGAGGTTCTGACTCTCGTTAGCTTGGCTGTTACGCTTATTTGCCGTACACTTGGCAACCTCTCGTCAGTCCGACCCTTTCATAAGCCTCCAACCACCAAGAGCCCTGGCATTGAGCCTTCAATCTGTGCGTGTGTGTCTGAGTGTGTGAGTTTGTGTGTCTGTGTGTGCGCACACCGGTGTGTGTGTGTGTGTGTGTGTGTGTGTGTGTGTGTGTGTGTGTGTGTGTGTGTGTGTGTGTGTGTGTGTGTGTGTGTGTGTGTGTGTATTTAGGGGCAGGAGTCAAGCCAGACCTTTCTGATCTGTTTTGACACCCACGGAATTGCACAAGTGACAGGGCTACTCAAACAAGGCGGTTGTGGAAGGCGCGTAGACACTCACACACACACACACACACACACACACACACACACACACACACACACCACACACACACACAAAGGTCCGTAAAAGCATTAATGGCACTGGGGACACAAACACATTCAATGTGTGAGTAAGCACCGAGCGGTGCTTACAAAGAATACGTTCAGGAGAGAAAAGGAGTTCTTTTGCTCGACTAGATCCGGATAGCATTTTCCTTCTGCTCTATCTTATTATTCATCAATTGACTCATTCATGTTAGAGAGAACAGGGTGTGCAAGCAAAGCATGGCATGTCGCCTGGGACGAGCGGCTGTACTGAATCACATTACGGCGGGAAGAAGAGAGAGGACAGAGAAAGAGAAAGGGAGACGGAGAGAGAGGGAGAAAAAGAGTGGAGGGGAAAAATGAGATGAAAGAGCTACAAATGAGAGATTTCCCTGTGAGGTGCATAAATCAGCAGACTATGAACAGCACAGCTGAAAGCCTGGCTCCCAGGCCAGAGCCTCGCCATCCACACACACACACACACACACACACACACACACACACACCCCTGCTACCCTCTCTCTGCATGCACATAACTACTGTAGTTACATCCCAATCTCGCTGCACCTACATGAGTGTGTTTTGCACCATCAAAGCCAGTAACGATGCGAAGAGGCACACCATCTGCTGG
>JBAMJR010000277.1:357500-565233 GCA_038501785.1 Myoxocephalus aenaeus | reverse complement strand
AATATGTTGTGTTGAGGCAAAGTTTTAACCAATAGAAAACCAACCTATTTGTAGGCCTCTGCTCGAAAATGTCATACCCAAACTAAAAAGGGTGTATCTCTGCAACCACTAGGGCTATTTTAATAATGTTGGTGTTATAATAAAAGGTACACATGTGAGATTTTGTTCAGATGTGTAAATATCAGTCTATATGTTACTGGTTAAGAGTAAATGAAGATGATACACAAAAAAAAAAAAAATCACTTTCAGGATGATTATTTCTTTGAAATGATGCAGCTGTAAGGTCCAACTCTAACCCAAATCATAGCACAATATGTGAACATTCTCTAACCCAAATCATAGCACAATATGTGAACATTCACTAACCCAAATCATAGCTCAATATGTGAACATTCTCTAACCCAAATCATAGCACAATATGTGAACATTCACTAACCCAAATCATAGCTCAATATGTGAACATTCTCTAACCCAAATCATAGCTCAATATGTGAACATTCGCTAACCCAAATCATAGCACAATATGTGAACATTCGCTAACCCAAATCATAGCACAATATGTGAACATTCGTGAACCCAAATCATAGCACAATATGTGAACATTCTCTAACCCAAATCATAGCACAATATGTGAACATTCTCTAACCCAAATCATAGCTCAATATGTGAACATTCTCTAACCCAAATCATAGCACAATATGTGAACATTCTCTAACCCAAATCATAGCACAATATGTGAACATTCTCTAACCCAAATCATATCACATTATGTGAACATTCTCTAACCCAAATCATAGCACAATATGTGAACATTCTCTAACCCAAATCATAGCTCAATATGTGAACATTCTCTAACCCAGATCATAGCACAATATGTGAACATTCGATTTTTCTCATGTACCAAACCATATATTTCACTTGTATATTACTTATGGTGTTCAATACATCCAAAAAATACAAATACAGCAGTTTGGGGCTTTTTTTTTCTTCATAAAACAAGCTATGATTTACAGTTTTATATAAAAATCACTCAGTCTGCCCGCTCTAGAGGGGGATTGGTTTTTAAATGGATCGCGGACAGATGTTATTAAAACTTTACCGAGACATAAAACCAGAGAATAACTTATATAACCTCTACTCACACTTAACAAGTGTTAAATGCTGGTTCACACACATCTTCTCACGTTCCATAATATCTCTGGTTTCTCAGAATAGTTCACAGAATGCCGTCAATAGCTTTTATAGAGAATGTGTGCTTCTTCCAGTGCAGGGCATCCAGCTGTTCGGACAGGGCCAGTACAGCCGAGCGGTGGACATGTTCACAGGAGCCATCTACTGCGACCCAAAGGACCACAGGTGAACCTACGTTCACATCTTTTTTGCAACGCTTTTTCGCGTGAGTTTACTCGCTCGACTTTATGTGGTTAATTCGAGTCATTCGCTTCATCCGCTTATTCGCGCCGGAAAGGGGGCGTAGGAGCGGTCGGTAAATTAACGCGCATTTTCGTAGTGTCACTTGAAATCCTTTTATTGTATAACAGAAAAATAAATGAAAACTACTCTTGAACAGAAAAAACCCGCTTTGTCTCTAAATGAGTTTCAAAAGGGCGATATCTTAATGCAGTCTTCATGCGGTCTTAATGCGTTCTCATAATGCGGTCTTCATGCGGTTAAAAATAGGTTCCCCTTCCGCTCTCTAAACAAAAACACACCTGGCTGCACTCGGGTGACATCTATATATAACGTTGACGCCCCTTCGTCATCAAAACATAACGAATCAAACAGACAGGTAAAACACAAATCATATAATGGCTTCTACACTCCGGCCCCCAATTGACCGGTATAGGACAATTCATACATTTATACACAGGAAGCCTATTCTTAAGAGTCCTTTGTGACAATATTCAAGATTGTCACGTGTTCATAGAATTCCAAAAATAAGCCAAAAAAGTAATCCATTTAGTTCCGCTAGTCCATTTTGGGAAACAAGTTCGTTGAACTTTTTGCTGAAATTCTGGACTATGCTGTGGTTTATCTCCGTGGCTTATCTCCGTAAAAACAGTTACCATTTCCGCCATCCACCATTGAAATAACCACTAGTTCTGCTTTATACTTGTTGAGGAAGTCCCACAAACGTTGGAGCATCAAACTCCATCGTGTCTGGGTTCATAATATTATCCGTAGTCCCACAACAGCGTCTGAATGAAGCCGCTACCAGCGCTACTTCAGCGGACCGTCAGCAGTTTGATTCAGCGACGGCAGGATGGTGGTGACGACGGGTGGAGCTTCTCAACGCTGATTGGCTTTCGCAACTCCGCGTCGTTCGAATTTTCGCAATTCGCGTCATTCGCATCGCCCGGTGGAAATTTCCGTTGTTCGCAAACATTCGCGTCTGTGCATTGACTTTGCATGTAGTCTACTCGCGCGAAAAATTCGCAACGCTTTTGTTGCGAGCGCAGCATAAGAGCTCCCTCTTCCCTCTTCTTCCTCACGTTCACGCTGGTTTTAAATCTCTACGCGACTCTCGCAGGTTCTATGGGAACCGCTCCTGCTGCTACTGGTGTCTGGAGCAGTACTCGTCCGCCCTCGCGGACGCTCGGAGGTCCATTCAGCTGGCTCCCGATTGGCCGAAGGGGTACTTCCGTAAGGGGTGTGCCCTGATGGGGTTAAAGGTCAGCACCTGCCGCACGACGCACTAATACATCAGCAACAGGAATAATCGGCCGGCCGTGATTCAACACGTGGACTTAAAATGTACATTATGTTATTTTTAGACCTGCGTTGTGTAAAAAATGATAGAAAATATTAAAACTATGGTGTGTGTGTGTGTGTGTGTGTGTGTGTGTGTGTGTGTGTGTGTGTGTGTGTGGTGTGTGTATTCCAGCGGTTCAGTGAGGCAGAGGCGGCCATGGAGCAGGTGTTGAGGTTGGATGAGAGCTGTAAGGAAGCAGCCAGTAAGCTCTTCACCTGCCGGGTGCTGCAGCTCACGGTGAGGTGAACCGAGGCTTTCAGCAAAAACAGTCTGACGTTTAGTTCCAGTTCCAGCACTGCAGGCTTATTTTTTGGGGTATTTGTGGTTATAATTGATTTAATAACTCGATATCAACATGTTAAATCAAACCCCTGCATTAACTGTAGGGCTTGGGCTTTGAGGAGGAGCAGAGCAAAGCGCTGCTGGAGAAGTTCACCACCGTCCAGGCGGCCGCCGCCTCACCTGAGGCCCAAAGTAAGGGCTCAGCCGCAGCACCGCTTGTGTCCACACGGGGGCAGCGGTCACATAACGACACCGAGACTCACCTGTAAAAGACAGTTACATACATGTACAGGAGGACATAAACTAAATCTGGTATATCATGAGCGGCATACTACAAGGAAAGGGGCAGAGAAATGTGTAGTTTACAGTGAAATATAATCAGTGTATTGGATATAAATGATGCTTGAACAGCAATCTGAGCTCCAGTTTTAAGCTGAAAATGATGTTTATTGATTTGACGTTACAGTAAGGACTCAGTGTCGCTAGCCAGAGACCGATAAGTACTTTACAGCAGACCGCAGTGGTTAATCGCTTTACATTGATGATGTTTGTGTTGTTTTCGTCTCCTTCCTGTCTCCTCTGCTCTTCCAGCACTGAAGCAGGACCAGAGTGGGTACGTGT
The DNA here is from genome assembly GCA_038501785.1 of Myoxocephalus aenaeus. Classification (NCBI taxonomy): domain Eukaryota; kingdom Metazoa; phylum Chordata; class Actinopteri; order Perciformes; family Cottidae; genus Myoxocephalus; species Myoxocephalus aenaeus. Next base: position 561,578 of record JBAMJR010000277.1, on the reverse strand, counting down.
CATTTCAAACACAACCTGATAATATAATGTAAACATGAACCATCTTCTTCTTCTTCTTCTTCTTCTCCTTCCTGCTGACTTCCCTTCTTCTCTATCTTCCAGGAGCTGTCGCTCTCTGTGGGTTGGGAACATTACACTGGAAGTGACGGAGAAAGACGTCCTGGATCTCTTTCAAATGTAAATACACTGAACGTGTGTGAGGACACATATTTAGACCATCAGTAGTAGCTTTGTTATAGTAACAGAGGTAGTTAACCAGTAGAACACCAACCTATTTTTAGGCCTCTGCTCGAAAATGTCATCCCCAAACTAAAAAGGGTGTATCTCTGCAACCACTAGGGCTATTTGAATAATGTTGGTGTTATAATAAAAGGTACACATGTGAGATGTTGTTCAGATGTGTAAATATCAGTCTATATGTTACTGGTTACGAGTAAATGAAGATGACACACAGAAAAAAATCCGCCTATAAAAAAAATCACTTTCAGGATGATTATTTCTTTGAAATGATGCAGCTGTAAGGTCCAACTCTAACCCAAATCATAGCTCAATATGTGAACATTCTCTAACCCAAATCATAGCACAATATGTGAACATTCTCTAACCCAAATCATAGCTCAATATGTGAACATTCTCTAACCCAAATCATAGCACAATATGTGAACATTCTCTAACCCAAATCATAGCTCAATATGTGAACATTCACTAACCCAAATCATAGCACAATATGTGAACATTCTCTAACCCAAATCATAGCTCAATATGTGAACATTCTCTAACCCAAATCATAGCTCAATATGTGAACATTCTCTAACCCAAATCATAGCACAATATGTGAACATTCTCTAACCCAAATCATAGCTCAATATGTGAACATTCTCTAACCCAAATCATAGCACAATATGTGAACATTCTCTAACCCAAATCATAGCTCAATATGTGAACATTCTCTAACCCAAATCATAACACAATATGTGAACATTCTCTAACCCAAATCATAACACAATATGTGAACATTCTCTAACCCAAATCATAGCACAATATGTGAACATTCTCTAACCCAAATCATAGCACAATATGTGAACATTCTCTAACCCAAATCATAGCTCAATATGTGAACATTCTCTAACCCAAATCATAGCACAATATGTGAACATTCTCTAACCCAAATCATAGCTCAATATGTGAACATTCTCTAACCCAAATCATAGCACAATATGTGAACATTCTCTAACCCAAATCATAGCTCAATATGTGAACATTCTCTAACCCAAATCATAGCACAATATGTGAACATTCTCTAACCCAAATCATAGCTCAATATGTGAACATTCTCTAACCCAAATCATAGCACAATATGTGAACATTCTCTAACCCAAATCATAACACAATATGTGAACATTCTCTAACCCAAATCATAGCACAATATGTGAACATTCTCTCTGCAAAGGTTGACTTTGATAAAGTGAAGTAGAACAAAGTTAGAGAGGGTTTAGAACAGAGAACATTCAGGTGAGGTCTCCAGAATTTTTCCTGTGACATTTGAATTTTTTCATGTACCAAACCATATATTTCACTTGTATATTACTTATGGTTATAGAATGGTTAAAGTAGTTTTGAGGCTCTGCGTTTGTTACAGGGTCGGCGAGATAGAGAGCATCCGGGTTCTCCACGAGCGCTTCTGCGCCTTCGTCAACTTCAAGAACGCCAACATGGCCGCCAAGGCCCTGGAGAGGCTGCAGGTGAGTCACGCGGCAGGTGAACGTTTGTCCTCGTCAATGCAGGCGTGCGTTACGGTGCCGTCTCCTCCCGTCCAGGGCGTCGAGCTGGGGAGCAGCAGGCTGGTGGTGAGGTACCCGGACCGCCGGACCCAGCGCCCCGCGGCCGCCCTACTAAGGACCAACGCTGCAGCAACACAGCAGAGCTCAGCTGCCACATGGTACCGGGCCTCATCTTTAAACACCTATATATATATATATATATATGTTTATATTTATTTATATATATATTTATATATGAATAAATATACATATCAAAATTATATATATAATATCATTTTTTTATATATATTTATATTCAGATAATATATTTATTTATTTATATATATATATATATATATATATATATATATATATATATATATATATATTCAGATATATGTTTATTTATTTATATATATATATATTTATTTATTTATATGTATTTATTCATATATATAATTATATATATGTATTTGATCATATTTATTTATATTAAGATATTTATTTATATATGTTTATATATTTATTTATTTATATATATTTATATCAACATTATATATATATTATTTTTATATGTATATTTTCTTTATATTTATATTCAGAGATATGCATTATTATTTATTTTTATTTATATATAAATAAATATATATTTAAAAATGATATAATGTGTGTGTGTGTATATATGTATATATATATATATATATATATATATTTATAATACGGGTAGATCAAATCAAGCATTCTGATTGGTTGAGAGTGAGTCACGGGGTGTACTTTATTCAGCCATAAAGTACTGTACAGCCTGTTTACATTTAGAGCGTTCCATATCAGTGCGCACTTAAAATAACAGGTAGATTTAAATTGCGCGACCGTTAGTGTTGGATTCTCGGTCCGCTCTTTAGTCTACAGTTTCTCCTCCTGGTTTCCGCCCACTGCCACGATGAAGGAGGGGGGCTCCTTCATCCCAGCTGTTGGCCGTTGCCTTGATCACCGGCAGGTGATTAAAGGTCCACAGCGTGACCCGGCTTATTGTCGGGTTGTTACTTTGTAAGAATTGGTCACACGAGCGGTTGAGTTGCCCTCCCGACTCTGGAGCAGGAGAGGTGGATCTCCTGTGTTCGCTGGACCTGACCGGTAGCATTCGTTTGTATCTGTTTGTGGTGTCTTGTTTACTTTAAATAAAGTCCGCCCGTGGAACTGTACTGCTGCGTGTATTGCGTTTGGGTCCGCTACACCACACACTCCTAACAGTTAGTTGCCGTTTCAAGCTTGACAGTTAAAAACATGTTTGGTGTAAACTTTGATATTGTCACGTCCGCAGTAACGACTCGCAGACGTTGGTTTCCTTAACTTGCAGGTTTATTGCTTGAGTGTTCACAGTATTGCAACGGGGCTCTTCGCTGACAGTAAGTTAGCTCAAACGGAACAGCTAACAAGCTCACTTAGCGTCCCCCACACTAGCATAACGAACGACAACACACACGTCACTTCCTCCCTAACCTAAAGCTGAGGAATGAAAAGGGTTTGATCACAAAATCGTGATAATTTCCAGTGAGAGATAATTACGTCGGTAAATTCCCGACGCGAGGCGAGTTCTCTAAACATCATGGAGGAGAAAAATGACGGAGAAAAGACGGACAGAAGCAGCGAGAGCACTTCTTTACATCGGTGGCTGAGCGTCATCCTCCACCCTGCTTTCAACCGGGCTGGTCAGTAAATCTGCGATTTACTGACCAGCTCGTCCGTTTTATAGTCCCGTATGTGCGTCCCGTGCGTCCCGGGACTATTTTCTCTGCCGCTGAAATGCGATACACAACGTTTTGCCGGCTACAACTATTTTGTGCTGAAAGGCAGCTTACTATTACTATTTATAAAGTCGCAGGTACCCGTATTATAAAAGCAATAAGGTACTCGAGGCAGTACTGTGTCTACAATAATGTACAGTTCAAAGGTTTGCCGGCCCTCCGCTGCGCGTCGGGCCTAACAACTCCCTTGAACAGTACATTATTGCACGACACAGTACTGCCTCTCGTACCTTATTGCTTAAATATATATATATATAGATACACATTATATAATTTGTCTTTATTTTTAATACATATTTTTATATATATATATTTAATTATATATATATATATATATATATATATATATTTAATTATATATATATATATATATTTATACATTTATTTATATATATATATATATATATATATATATTTGTTTATATATATTTATATTACTCTAATATAACATAATGATATTATTATATTATGTATTTTTTATTATTTTGGGGTGAGCTGTCTTGGTTAACGTGAAGGAGAGGATTCGGTTTGACATTTTAGGTGACCTCTCAAGATCCAAACATCCAAAGAGGAAAGAGACTCTTTTTTTCTCTTCTCTGTTTTGTGCATTTTTACTATGAAATGTTTAATTAAACTTCTCACTTCTATGTAATATCATTAATTTGGTGCCACTTCCTTGCAGCAACTTGATTTAAAAACAACAATAACGGCGCTCTCCTGTGGTTCCGTCCATGCAGGTCCAGACGCTGCGTCCCGATAAACGGAGACGAGTGCTTCTACTGGCGAACCACCGGCTGTTTCTACGGCGACAAGTGCCTCTTCAAACACATCCCAGACCAGCGAGGTCGAGACAAGAGGCCGTGGCAACCTTAACCGTGTGTGTGTGTGTGTGTGTGTGTGTGTGTGTGACGGCTGGAGGTTCAGGGTGCTGAGACTCGACCATCACGAGGATTATTACAGCCCGACCTCGGACAAAACCTCTGATGCACGAAGCTCCTCAAAGGAATTTAGTTCATTGGAACTGAGGGCGTCTCTTTGCTCCGTTTGGATCCTAAAAACAAAACCCTGATGAACTCCTGGTTTCTGCTCGGAGGGAAGTACGTCCTCTGTCATCAAAAAAGGGGTTTGTTTCGTTGAACCGGATCCCAAAACTTTGTCTCTTGAGCTGCTCAATCGCTTTAAAAGCTCCAGTGTGTTGGACTGGGGAGGATCTTTTTACAGGAATGTAACATTCAGGACCATCTTTTCATCCGCGTGTAATCGGGCTTAAAATGAACGCTTCATTTCTACACGAGGAGCCGGTCTTCTTCACGGACTCCGCCATGTTTTTACAGTGAGAGGCCGCTCTTTTTTATTTTTTCATGTCACCTGTAGGTCGAAAAGGGTTGAGCCAGCAGACGGGCAGTTCAGTTGGATGCAATCTGCAGCCCCACCACTAGATGTCGCTAAAGCCAACACACTGGTCCTTTTTAAAGTCAGGAGTCATTTTTCATGCAGTATTTGAAATGTATTACACAAAACAATGAATAAATAAATAAACATTTCAGTAAACAGTCTCTCAAATCCTGAATTCACACACAGAACCGCACACGATCGCAGCCGTGAAAGTTACGAAGCTGAAGATGTGACAACCAGGAAGTTCTAATCTCACTGGTTCCCTCGACAAAAAGCCAACGGGATTCTTTCATTTGACATCAAGATAATCTTCACAAATGAACTTTTATTCTTTTTGAAGCGTGAATACACACACATATACACTCACTCACATTTATTTTGACAATGAACCCTTTGAAATTATGAAAGTTAGTACAAATCGTAAACCATGCTGTGTGTGTTGATGGCGTTCAGTCGTCTCATTTAGTTAATTTATCAGTCGCCTTATTTGTAACAAATGTTATAAAAACATGTCCTCAAAATATCCTTTTTATATATGTAGATGTATATACATGTATGTATACATACATGTGTATATATATAGAAGAATATGTCAGCCTAAATGAATCTACTCCTCTTTCACATCCAACCTGGAAAACAGTACAGCCGATTCTGTTTGTTGTGGTATACCGGCACCAGGTACGTATTCAGAATTTAAATCTGAATTTTCTGAGTTTTTGTCAAGTTTGGTCCTTAAGAGTGATAAGGTTATTATTGTAGGGGATTTTAATATTCATGTGGATGTTAGCAATGATAGCGTTAGTGTTGCATTTATCTCATTGTTGGATTCAATTGGCTTCTGTCAGAGAGTACAGGAACCGACTCACTGCTTTAACCACACCCTCCACCTTGTTCTTACATATGGCATTGATGTGGAGCATTTAGTAGTGTTTCCACAGGACCCTCTTTTATCAGACCATTGCCTTATAACTTTTTTGTTTATACTACCGGATTGTACAGCGTTAGGCAAGAGTTTTTACACCAGATGTCTAACTGACGGTGCTATTGTTAGATTTAAGGAAGTGATTCCTTCTGTATTTGATTCATTACCATGTCTCAATATAACAGATGACTCCTGTGCTAACTTTACTCCCTCCCAGATTGATCAGCTCGTCGATGGTGCTACTGGGTCACTGAGAGTGACTCTGGGCTCGATAGCCCCTCTAAAAAAGAGGATCATTAAGCAAAGGAGGCTCGCTCCATAGTATAACCCTCAGACCCGCATATTGAAGCAAGCATCACAGAAGCTTGAGGGCATATGGCGTTCCAACGGTCTGGAGGAGTCCCAGTTGGATAGTCTGAGAACATATAAGAAGGCCCTCCGTAATGCCAGAGGAGCCTATTACTCATCACTAATAGAGAAAAACAAGAACAACCCTAGGTTTCTCTTTAGCACTGTGAGCAGGCTGGCTGAGAGTCATAGCTCGGTGGATCCGTGTATTCCTGTAGACCTCAGTAGTAATGACTTCATGAACTTCTTCAATGGTAAGATTCTGGCTATTAGAGGCAGGATCGGTGATCTCCTGCCCTCGACTACTGCCGGTCCATCCTCAGGTGGGATGACCATGGAGGAGGCTGTGGGCCCTGCTGTGCGTCTGGATGGATTTTTTACCATCAACCTCGACCAACTGTCTTCAATGGTTTCTACTTCTAAACCTTCTACCAGTCTCCTAGACCCTGTTCTGACTAAGCTGTTTAAGGAAGTTTTACCTTTAATTAGCACCTCTCTACTAGATATTATAAATGGGTCTTTACTAATGGGTCATGTACCACAGTCTTTTAAAGTAGCTGTAGTTAAACCTCTTCTTAAGAAGCCCACTCTCGATCCAGAGGTGTTGGCTAACTACAGACCTATCTCTAACCTTCCCTTCCTCTCTAAGATACTGGAGAAGGTAGTCGCAAATCAGTTGTGTGACTTTTTACATAACAATAGTTTATTTGAGGAATTTCAGTCAGGATTTAGAAAGCATCATAGCACAGAGACAGCACTAGTGACAATTACTAATGACCTTCTAGTTGCATCAGATAGGGGACTTGTGTCTCTGTACTTAGTGCTGCATTCGACACCATTGACCATGACATCTTATTACAGAGACTAGACCAGTCGATTGGTATTAAAGGTACAGCACTAAGCTGGTTTAAGTCGTATTTATCAGATAGATCTCAGTTTGTATTTGTAAACGATGAGGCCTCGATGACTACCGCCGTTCGTCATGGAGTTCCACAAGGTTCTGTGCTTGGACCAATTTTATTCACCTTGTATATGCTTCCTTTAGGCAATATTATCAGAAAACACTCCATAAACTTTTACTGCTATGCTGATGATACTCAACTATATCTGTCAATCAAGCCAGATGAAATCCACCAGGTCGCTTAACTTCAAGCGTGTCTTAAAGACATCAAGACCTGGATGACCTGCAACTTCCTGCTGCTGAACTCGGACAAGACTGAAGTTATTCTACTCGGCCCAGAACACCTCAGAAATCAATTATCTGATGATATGGTTTCTCTGGATGGCATCGCTCTGGCATCCACCACCACCGTAAGGAACCTCAGAGTTATTTTTGACCAGGACCTATCCTTTGGCTCCCACGTGAAACAGATCTCAAGGACTGCCTTTTTTTCACCTACGGAACATCTCAAAGATCTGGCACATCCTGTCACAAAGCGATGCAGAAACATTGATCCACGCATTTGTTACTTCAAGACTGGATTACTGTAACTCCTTATTATCAGGCTGCTCCGGTAAGTCCCTTGGGTCTCTCCAGCTGATCCAGAATGCTGCAGCTCGTGTACTAACAAGGACGCGGAAGAGAGATCACATTACTCCTGTATTAGCTGCTCTCCACTGGCTTCCTGTAAGATCGAGAATCATATTTAAAATCCTTCTCACCTATAAAGCCTTAACTGGTGATGCACCATCATATCTTAAGGAGCTTATAGTGCCATATTACCCCACTAGAGCGTTACGCTCACTGAATGCAGGTTTACTCGTGGTTCCCAGAGTCTTAAAAAGTAGGTTGGGGGCTAGAGCTTTCAGTTATTGGGCTCCTCTTCTGTGGAATCAGCTTCCACTTTCAGTCCGGGGGGCAGACACAGTCACCTCATTTAAGAGTAGACTTAAGACTTTCCTCTTTGTTAGCGCTTATACTTAGGGCTGTTTCAGGCTTATAGTTAGGGCTGGCTCAGGTTTGTCCTGGTCCAGCCCCTAGATATGCTGCTATAGGCCTAGACTGCTGGGGGACATCTTAGGATTCACTGAGCTCCTCTCTTCTGTCCTCTTCTCTTATTTCTCTCCTTCTGGATACAATGTCTCTTCAATGCACACTACTAACTCTACTTCTTTCCGGGAGCCTTTGTGCTTCCTCGCCTCAAGTTTCCATGGATCGTGGCTGTCTGGAGCCGGTCCTACCTCCTGCCATAGCGGCCCTGCTGATGCCCCTCCTCTCTACCTCCTTCTGCTTCATGGATCGTGGTTATCTGGATCATGGACCATGCCTACTACTAATTATATGAATACTTTGTCATATTCATTGAATGTGCTGTAACTGTTACGTTGTTCATTCTGGTCACATGACATCTATTGCTTCTGTCCATCCGGGGAGAGGGATCCTCCTCTGTTGCTCTCCTGAAGGTTTCTTCAATTTTTTCCCTGTGAATTTTTTTTTACTTTGGATGAATTTTTCCTGATCCGATGTGAGGTCCTGGGACAGGGATGTCTTATGTGTAATGATTGTAAAGCCCGCCGAGGAATTGAATAGTTGGTCCATTTCAGTTGTAAAGTAAATGTTGTGTCTTTATATATAAGTGTTTTTATATATGTAGACCATTTATTGCATGAATTACATTGTATTACTGCCCTTTGACCTTTAAATCCTATGAAGGAAGACTGCATCTGATGGTAATCAGTATTTCTTAAAAGTAATTTATTACATAAAAGTTCAATCATGCACTTAAGTATGTAACGTACCTGCACAGGTACAAATAAAGCATGCATTATGAATATTCTGCTATATGTCGATGTTTCCAAAAACCGACATGGCAAGGAAAGTTTATCTATAAAGTACATTTCGGCAACAAAGCAATTCAAACCACTTTACATAAAACATCACAAAGCAACAACAAAAAACACAAAATAAAAGAACATTGGAATACAATTAAGAAAAGAGATTCAAGAGCGAAGAGACAATCAAATAAAAACTATAGCTGTAACTTTGCAAAGACCTGAGATAATAACTTTTGGTACTGAAGGTAAATATGTCCACTTCAGTGTTCTTCTTTCTGTTTCCATCCAGGTGAGTCTCCCTCTGGTTTGACTGCATCTGAAGAAAACCACATGAAGTTATTTCTCAGAAATATAAGTAGGAAGTTGTTTTGAGTCGAGGTCTTTTCCCCCATGCAGCAGACTGGAACCTGGCTCACCTTCACACCTGGTCTTCCTGCTCCTCGGTGTCTTCTGGCTGTGCTGCCATGTCTGCGATGTCTTCATACACGGGATAAAGGTCTAACTGATGGGGAGAGACAACAAGATGAGTCAAAGGCCTGATAGATGGAATTCAGAAACATGTGACCCTTCGCTAAGCCGCTCCCTAGAACGACCACTGGACAATCCTTCATTAGCAACCGTAGCTAGAGGACCAGAGGCCTGTTGAGCCTTCAGCGGTGTGTTTGAAACCTGAAAGTCCGACAGCAGATATCCTCAAAGTTTAGATTAAAGTGTCTCAGAATTCTAATAAGAGGAGAGTGGTCAGTTATGGATTAACAGTGTGGAAGCTCTACTAATAAAGTTACATATTATGTTTATGACCTCATAATAACAACAAACAAATCTCTCTCACCTCCACAGCCTCTATGGGTTCATGTGGTTCAGTGGTGGAGATCAGAGCTTTCTTTTTCCTGGATTGAATCCAACAACACACAAATACACAAATTAATAAATTAAACATCTATTGACAATTCCAAAACTATGAAAGGAAATATTCAACGTAAAAGATCAGTGAGGATCAGTTATTGTTGTTTCACCTCATCCACAGACACAAAAGAAGCAGAGAAATCAGAACCACAACCACCAGAGTCAACCTGATGTAATGTAGTATCATCGTTGTTGTATCTAGAACTGGAGAGAGACAGTTATTAGATAAACAGATTTTAATTATTCATGAATAAACCTGCCAGACGATGCTGTTTGTTAACCAGACGATTAGTGTCATGGAGGAACTCACCTGCTGCTACACTCAGATGGAAAGTTGAGTTACTACGTCCTCTGGTGTTCTGGGCTTCACAGTGATAATTCCCACTGTGTTCAGCTGTGAAGTTAGTGATGATGAAGATCTGTCCTGATGCTTTTGGTGAGTCTTCATCCTCCTTGTACCAGGTGTAGTTAGCTGCTGGGTTAGCATCACTGCTACAGGTCAGAGTCACTGAACTGCCCTCCACTATCTCAGCAGAGGGACTCACTGACACAGAGGGAAGCTTTGGAGCATCTGGATATGAATATAGATTATTATAAATTGATCAATAGCTTTATTTAGACACCCTGGCCTAAAAAAAAATAGGTGGCAGATCTCTTGTTGAACATTCAAAGCCTAAACTCTACTTCATGTGTAGAGCTCCTTTAAGAAAGGAGGTACAACTAAAAAAATATATCTTCTCTGTTGCTTATAACCTGTATTTTACTCACATTCCACATCAATAGAGATGGATGTAGACCTCTTCCTACCCAGCTGGTTCTCAGCTTCACAGTAAAACTGTCCAGAGTCAGAGGACTGGATGGAGCTGAAGACAAGCTGAGGTTCTTCACTGAGAGGTTCCTTTCCATCCTCCTTGTACCAGATGTAGTTAGCTGCTGGGTTAGCATCACTGCTACAGGTCAGATTCACTGAACTGCCCTCCACTATCTCAGCAGAGGGACTCACTGACACAGAGGGAAGCTTTGTAACATCTGGAGGAGATATAAACATACAATAACTTAAATATGTGAATGTTATTGAAAAAAAAAATATATATTATATATAATATATATATTTCCCTTATAGTCCTAACAATAACTATTTATCCAGAAAGAAAATTAAAGAAAGTAAAACTACATGTTCTATTTTTTATGTTTGATTATTGCTGCTGGCCAGAGTGCTGATGCTGGAGCAGGGGCGGTTTTGGACACGGGCGAACCGGGCAGCTGCCCTGGGCGGCACTTTTTCATGACACGTGGGGGGCGGCACGACCACTTAAAAAATATATATATATATCATCTGGGCCGCGAAGTGGTTTTCCATTATCTATCATATCACTGTGTGGGGAATTGGCGTTGGCGCCCCCTGCAGCTGCAGGCGCCCCTGCTTGCTAAGAAGGTTCCGTCTACTAGTGACGTGTCGGTCGATCGAAACGGCTCTGAGAGCTCTTTGACGAGAACGACGGGAGCCGGCTTTTTTTTCTTCTTTTTCTCTCTCTCGCTCTCTCAAGCCGCATTTGATTGGTCAATATGTGTGGCGTCGTCTCTGTGCCTGCGATGAGCAGAGGGGCGGGAGTTACACAGTTCATGTGACGTCACGAGACTGTGCATCGTAGCAGCTTCAGTCCCCTCAGAGAGAATGTTCTCCAACAGGGCAGATCATTAAGAGAAGAAACAGGATCAGCCCTCACAGCTGAGGCACTTGGTCTTTCTCAATGTAAACCTTCACTGAAGGACAAAACTCTGGATGCTGATTTTTTTTCTTTTTGTTTTACACATTTTAATTTATATTTAGTTGTGTCATTCTTTAAGCTTCTGTATGTTGGTTCACTTTAAATTTGTTAAGTATTAAAAAGCTAAAAGTTAAAACTAGTTAAAAGTTAGTTAAGTTCATTTGTAAATAGTTAAACATTTGTTTTTGCACTTTTTAATTTTTTTTTATCACTCTGCAGAGTGTATAAATAAAAGTGTATTTATATAATAAACATTTGATATAGTGCATGTTTTATTTTACATTAGTAATTCATAGTGCGCATAATTTTACATTATTGTTGGTAATAAATTAATTTAAGCAGCAAAAAATCTGAAGAGCCATTTGGGAGCCGAAAGAGCCGGCTCTTTTTAGTGAGCCGAGCCAAAAGAGCCGGTTCCCTAAAAAGAGCTGGAATTGAGAAATTTAAGTTTATAAGTTTATAAAAATAAAAAAAATTATAAACTGCCAGCCCCGGCGAGGGGAGGGGGGGGGGGGGGTAGGTAATTACATGTAGAACCGCCACTGTGCTGGAGCCTAATCTTAAAGGGATAGTTCACCCTAAAATCCCCAAATACATATTGTCCTCTTACCTGTCGAGCTATTTAGTCATCTAGATCAGCGGTCCCCAACCACCGGGCTGCGGCCCGGTACCGGTCCGTGGGTCCCTTGGTACCGGGCCGCAGAGAAAGAATGAATGAATGTGCGTAACCTCCAAAAACGAAACTTAAAAGTCAGTTTCAACTCGGTGTTCTGGATTAAAACCAAGGCAGAGTATCCTGAGATCGCCAAAAAAGCTCTGAAACCCTGCCTCCATTTCAACATCCTGTCTTTGTGTAGCGAGGTTTAAGTTAAGCAGTAGACTGGACATAAACAACACACGTCAGGGGTCGTTGTCTCCCATCACACCGCGATGTCTTTATGCCGGTCATATCATTTTATTATGCCATATTTATTACGTCATATTTATTGCCCGCACCGTGAAGGCCGGTCCGTGAAAATATTGTCTTAGACGAAACCGGTCCGTGGCACAAAAAAGGTTGGGGACTGCTGATCTAGATTGTTTTGGTGTGAGTTGCCGAGTGTTGGAGATATCGTACGTGGAGATTTGTCTGTCTTCTCTTCAATATAATGGAACTAAAAGCCCCTCGGCTAAAGTGCCAAAAGATACATACGAAAAATGTATGTCACTTTCCAGAAATCATGACCCGGTTACTCAAGTTAATCCACAGACTTTGTTGTGAGCAGTTTCATGTTGGAACCATTTTAGATCCTAGATGGTTTGGGATGAACTGTCCCTTTAACTTTGGTCAAAAGCATTTTAAAGACTGCGTTTCTATTGGCGTTTTATAGCAGTAGAGTAACACAATATTCTATTTTTCCTTCTTTATTTTCCATTTAATATCTATTTTCTGTTATTTCTTCTGGATGAAACCATCCCACAGTCCAAAGTGTGTGGAGCTAATAAAACAAAGGCGTTGAATAATTGAAAATCACATTTCAGTCAGAATTCATGTTTGTGTTAAAAAAAGAACTAAAACTGTGAGAGCTGTAAAATAAGTTTGACTGGTTCTCGACTGTTTGGGTGAAACTCACAGACTGAAGGAGAAGGGAACATCTCGTGTCCTTTTATAGCACAAGAATAGCTGTCACTGACGCAGAGAGATGCTTTGGGGGATCTACATATGAATATAGATAATTATAGCATCTTTATTTAGACACCCTGGCCTAAAAAAATAGGTGGCAGATCTCTTGTTGAACATTCAAAGCCTAAACTCTACTTCATGTGTAGAGCTCCTTTAATAAAGGAGGTACAACTAAAAAAATATATCTTCTCTGTTGCTTATAACCTGTATTTTACTCACATTTCACATTAACAGAGACGTATGCAGACTTCCTCCCCAGCTGGTTCTCAGCTTTACAGTAAAACTGTCCAGAGTCAGAGGACTGGATGGAGCTGAAGACAAGCTGAGGTTCTTCACTGAAAAGGGTAAGGTTTTCATCCTCCTTGTACCAGGTGTATTTAGCTGCTGGGTTAGCATCACTGCTACAGGTCAGAGTCACTGAACTGCCCTCCACTATCTCAGCAGAGGGACTCACTGACACAGAGGGAAGCTTTGGAGCATCTGGAGGAGAAATAAACATACAATAACTTTAAGAAGTGAATGTGGTTTAAATCATGTTTACGACTCTGCATTTCTTATGGTGTTTTCTGCACTTCTAGCAGTAGAGTAACACAATATTCTATTTTTCCTTCTTTATTTTCCATTAAATATCTATTTTCTGTTATTTCTTCTGGATGAAACCATCCCACATTCCAATGTGTGTGGAGCTAATAAAACAAAGGCGTTGAATGATTGAAAATCACATTTCAGTCAGAATTCATGTTTGTGTTAAAAAAAGAACTAAAACTGTGAGAGCTGTAAAATAAGTTTGACTGGTTCTCGACTGTTTGGGTGAAACTCACAGACTGAAGGAGAAGGGAACATCTCGTGTCCTTTTATAGCACAAGAATAGCTGTCTGCAGGATTTAATGGGTGTGGATGGAAATACACTGTTTCTTCCTTCCTTTCCTCTCCATTCTGGTACCAGATGTAGGACGAATCTTCAGGCAGCTGACACTTAGTGTGACATGTCAGCTCTGTCCAGGAAGGAGAAAGGTGGACTGTTGATCTCCTCACTTTTATCTGGAGCTGTGGATCTGTGATTAACCACCAGAGACGTTGTTTTAGAATCAACCAGACAAACACAAAGAAAGAAGAAGCTGATAGTAATGTTTCCTATCAAACATTTGAAAAGCGAATGTTACCTGTGACGGACAAGGAGACTCCAGGTGAACCAGTATATTTATTCTCTGGTTGGTTTGTTGTGAACCTGAACTTGTACTCAGCTGAGTCGCTCTCTCTCAGGTTTTTGATGTTCAGACTGCAACTCTTCTCAATACATCTGTACTGCACACGACCTGAATACTCAGAGTCAGTAGTCAGATCCACAGGTTCACCATCTTTCTCTTTAGTGAACCAGAAGGTCTTCTGAACTGCTGAGTTTATCTTGGACGGGTATGTGTAGCTGCAGCGCAGGTTAACTGTTGATCCTTTAAAGGCACAGAGCTCAGTAGGAGTGTAGGTCACTCTCCAGTCCTTCTGACTCTGTATCACTGTAACACAACAGAGCACATCAGGAACCTCAGTCAGGAAGTCAAATACCAACGCAGTATGAGACGCGCCAGGCTTTCAAGCAACTACAATGTAAACCCATCCACATGACAACAAGTAACCCAGAGAAAGAGAGTATGAAGAGAAAGAAAGTCCACAGAGGGCAGGTGGATCAAATAAGCACAGGACTTTCATCCAGGAGACCGCTGTTCATGTCTCATATGAAACTAAAGGTAACGTTGATATTTAGTCACTTTAAGTCATTAGTGCCACTCGACACGTGAGTTGTTACTCAGTGAAGTTAACAATAAAGCAGATGAATAGCTGTTAAACACAGTCACCACCACATTCTGTATGATGCCCCTTGAATATATGAACAGATGTGAATGATCAAAATTTTAAAACATTTTGTAAATCATTCCATGTCCAAGGTGAAAAGTAGGAAAATGTGTTTCCCCTCCGATTGGTCTGAAACTGGGCTTCATTAAAAAGAGGAGCATAGCTGGTAACTCAGAGCTAAGAGATAGTAGTAGTAGTCGTATTAGGTGAGTTAGTAACGCTTTATTAATAAAATATAACAATGTTGTTGTCTGAGTGTCAATAATGTCCAAACCACCAGATCATGAAGAATGAAATGCAGAGTAAAGGTCAGTAAACTCACACACTGAAGGAGAGCGGAAGGCCTCATGTCCTCTAACAGCACAGGAAACGCTGTCTGCAGGATAAAAGGAGTCTGAGTACGACTTGGACGTTTGTCCCCAGATGTTCTGTCCATTCTTGTTCCAGACGTAGTGAGGACCACCAGGTGGAAGACAGCTGCTCTGACACGTGAACTCTGCCCAGTTATAATAACTGTAGACCACAAATGTGTTCACCTGCACCTGGAGAACTGAACATGTGAATAAGGAGCAGAAGTCTTCATTTATACACATAAACAAACACAGATATTGAAAACTAAACATTCAGGTGAAAAAGTTACCTGTGACGGACAGAGAGACTCCAGGTGAACCAGTATATGTCCCACCTGGTTGGTTAGTTGTGAACATGAACTTGTACTCAGCTGAGTCGCTCTCTCTCAGGTCTGAGATCATCAGAGAGCAGACTTTGTCTTCACAGCGAGACGTCACACGACCTGAATACTGCGGGTCCGTTCTCAGATCCACATAAACACCGTTACTCACTTTAGTGAACCAAAAAGTTTCCTCAACTTTGGTTTCAAGGCCTTCTAATTCATATGGATATCTGATTGTGCAGCTTATCTCCACTGTTGATCCTTTGAAGGCACAGATCTTAGTAGGAGTGTAAGTCACTCTCCAGACATCCTGACTCTGAATCACTGGAACACAGAAGATTCATGACATCAGAGAACAGACTTTCTTTGACTTTTCTTTCTTTCTAGAACTGAACCAAACTGCTTTTACAAATCTACAACCAGAGGTGTCAAACCGTTTGTCACTGAGAACCGACAGTCTGCAGGTTTTCATTTCATTTCGATGACTCGGGTGAAATAAAAACCTGTAGACGGCTCTCAGTGGCACGAGACTGGACAACTGGCTCTGCCAACGTCCTGCGAGTGAAGACAAAGAGGATCGTAGAACCAACAGAGTCTCATTCACTGCAGTCACAAACACATACTCTGACCAACACTGAACAAGAATACAATACTTTTATTTCCCTTTTCTTTTACTACATGCACGGCTCTCTTGTGTTTAAATGAGTTTAAAGCTGACTTTAACTTTCACACTGACACTACGTCTTGAACTCTTTTGCCACATATCGTCTTTCACATTTCTAGATCTGTTAACCTTGTGCAGCACGTCCCACACTTAACCCCGGACACGCCTTCACGTCTCATCTGCACACGTCTCTTAATCCCCAGAATAAGATTGATGTGGCCTCTGACCATAAATGCTCTACGCTTGATGCACCCTGACCACCAACGACCGTTTTGGCGACTCCACTTTGACAAAAGAGGAACAAGATAAATATCTCGTACAGTGTTGTCACACTTCAATAATGCTCAGAGCACGCTTCACACAGGCAAAGGTTAGTTAGAAAGGTTCAAACACAAGTAAAGCTGCTTTACTTTACTTAAAAGTGCTAAAGTATTATGTGCAATGTGCAAAATCTTAACAGAATTTTTGTTTAAAATATTCAAAAAAATGAGCTGTCATCAACAGAATGTGAAAAGGTGACAGTGGAGACGTTACGTCAAAGACGCCCAGAGGTTTAAGAACAGGCACTGCATCACTTCACAGGTCAGAACATGGTGACCGGAGAATGACTGAATTAATACACTTTGTGTGAACGTCCTCCAACATGAATGTAGAAACACAGTACCTGGTACAGTGAGGAGGAGGACCACCAATCCACTCGCTGCCGCCGGTAAACTCATAGCTGCTGCTCTGGATTCTCTGTGAGGCGTTCAGAGTCAATACAACACGTCTGCAGGTGAATAACGTTCATATGCAGTAAAGGAGTCGCATCGGAACACACTTCATGTGGAAGGGTGTCGTCTCCATGAGACGTCTTTGTCGTGTGAAAGCAGAAGACTGAAGTCAAGTTGTTAAAAGACTTCCAAGTTATTAAAAGACTTCCTTCCTGTTTACGTTATTAACATGCATGATGAGCCAGGAGATTACACTTCTCAGTGTGGTCTGTTTGTGTGAGAAACCAGTTCAGAACACCACACTGACACATGAAGAGACCAGTTAGAGAGAGAGAGATCTTTTCTTACGTTTGGTGACCTTTAAGGGTCTGAAACATAATCTGTAGCATTATATACAGTAGAAATACTGTGGAAAGGTGTATAAAAGGTGATTTGAAATAAAAATATTGACACGTCAGGTCATTTTAGTCAAACTACTATTTTATTTTTTATTAAAGCAAGACAAAACCACTTATTATAAAATGTAAATACAATGTGTTGAACGTACATACAAGTAGAGAGAAAAAACACACCAGCCTGAAGTATATGAATAAAAAGAAGCATGTAGATGAGTGTGATGAGCAGTGAGGAAGTTAATTATTAGTAATTAGTAATTATTAAAATGAGTATAAGAATAATACTATTTGACTTTGGTAATATAATTTTAAATGAAATGAGGAAAAGAAGAACGTGGTGGAGATATAATATAAATATATAAATGTACATGCTCTGTTATGAGTCAAATATAACTCTTTACTAACATCTAGTGGCAACTGTTGGAAACTACAACTAGATTATCAAACACATTTTCTCCTCCAATAGTGAAGCAGCAAAGATATTAAGATGAGACTTTCTGTCATCTACATTAGATGTATAAGATATTTCATTACTTGTAAAAAGTAACATCCATCAAAGTTCATGCTGATGTTTGATTTAATGTGTGAAAATCTAAACTGCATATGGAGTAAAATGTGATGCGTTCAGTTCCCCGTCTGTTTGGAACAGACTCTATTGAGCTGATCAGGATTCATCAAAAGTTATTTATTATGTAAAACCTGATTCAAAACTGACCTATTTTTTAGGCCCTGCTCAAAAATTGCTTACCAAAACTAAAAAGAGTGTATCTCTGCAACCACATGGTCTATTTGAATGATTTTGGTGTTATAATAAAGGGAACACATGTGATATTTGATCAGATGTGTGAATATCAGTTAAGAGTAAATGAAGATGGCACACAGTACAAATAAAAACGTTTCAGGTTCGCCTAAAAAAAGATGATGATGATTATCTCTTTGGAATGATGCAGCTGCAGGTTTAAACCTCTCCCAAATCATAGACAATATGTGAACATTCTCTAACCCAAATCATAACACAATATGTGAACATTCTCTCTGCAAAGGTTGACTTTGATAAAGTGAAGCAGAACAAAATTATTGAGTTTTTTGTAAAGAAAGTTTAGACGAGGTCTACAAAATGTCCATTTTGGCAGCATCTGTGCCAAAATAATATGATCATGTACCAAAGTATATACTTCACTTGTATATCACTAATGGTGTTCAATACATCCAAATACAGCAGTAACATACACGATGCCAAACACAACTAAGCTGCTAAACTACAATTTGCTGATGAGAAAATACGCTCTCTTTTTTCCGTGCGCAGCTGCATGTGATCAGCTGTATCGCCACAACGGATTGGTCGATTTGAGTGAATGACACCTCTTTTGAATCGTTAGAGCCAATAGAATTGAGCTATATCCACCAAAATGAGATTGACATCACTGTTAGCTAATCAGAATCAGCAAGGCGCCGACAAGGTGAAGCGTTAGCTCCTATACGCTGAAATTCTCTTCCTTCCCCCGGGTCAGAACGGCCCCTATAAATGCCTGGAATGATTTGAGTGCAACACAGGATATACGTCTAAGATATTTCAGTGTGGATTTACTGGAAGAAATGCAGCTTTCACTGCTAAGCATCTCAAGGTAAGAGAAATGTTAAAACAATAATTTGATACAGAGTGTTTTATAGATATATTGATATTTGGTCATTGATTTAGTTGTTTTTTCAGTTGTTTTTGGAGAATGTGAAAACAGCTTAACTATTCTTGTAGCCAAGGTTCTGCTGTTTAATTTGATGTACAACATCCCTATATTATTTTGTGAGTGCATTGTTTCACCCTGTGTTCAAGTTCTCTCAAATCCCCCCAAAAGGTGGACCTTAGGGCCAATAAAACACTATTTTGCATGAAAAAAAAGTGAATCTTAAGTTTCTGTAATTTAACCAACGAAAGGCAAAACATTATCTTGCATAGCTGAAGCAGTTCGTTACGAGTCAGCTGACCTGACTATCAGCTGATCTAAACAATACATCAAGTTTTTCATGATTGAGTTCAAGCTGCCAACACCACCTTCTTCTAAGCCTGTGGCTATGAATCTGAAGTGGGCCCGTTTCATTGGAGGCAGCAGGAGGCTCCAACCGGACTGGACTTCACACCTGGTCTTCCTGCTCCTCCGTGTCTTCAGTCTGTGCTGCGATGTCCGAGATGTTCTGGTACTCAGGAAAAGAGTCTAACTGATGGGGAGAGACGACGAGATGAGAGTCAATGGACCTCGTTCATTAAACCTGCATTCATGCATTACTTGCTCATCACATTCACGAGCCAAGTTCTAACCATGAAGTCTCTCACCTCTATCTCTTCGGGTTCATGTGGTTCAGTGGTGGAGCTCAGAGTTGTCTTCTTCCTGTATGAAGTCCAACAACAAACAGGATGAAACACGATGAAAGTCGTGACACTGAAGCTAAAAGACTGAAGTGATTGATTTGTTTCTGTTGCACCTCGTCCACAGACTCAGGAGAAGCAGAGGAATCAGCATCAGGACCACCAAAGTCGACCGGATGACACTCATCATCGATGATGAATTCCCTGGAAATATG
The DNA here is from genome assembly GCA_038501785.1 of Myoxocephalus aenaeus. NCBI lineage: Eukaryota > Metazoa > Chordata > Actinopteri > Perciformes > Cottidae > Myoxocephalus > Myoxocephalus aenaeus. Next base: position 541,365 of record JBAMJR010000277.1, on the reverse strand, counting down.
AACAGATTTTAACATGTGAACCAGGTCTGATGCAGCAAGCAGGTGTGTTTGTGTGATGGTGAATGTGAATAACTCACCGGCTACAGAAATCAGATGGAAGATGGAGTTACTACGTCCTCTGGTGTTCTGGGCTTCACAGTAATAATTCCCACTGTGTTCAGCTGTGAAGTCAGTGATGATGAAGATCTGTCCTGATGCTTTTGGTGAGTCTTCATCCTCCTTGTACCAGGTGTAGTTAGCTGCTGGGTTAGCATCACTGCTACAGGTCAGAGTCACTGAACTGCCCTCCACTATCTCAGCAGAGGGACTCACTGACACAGAGGGAAGCTTTGGAGCATCTGGATATGAATATAGATTATTATAAATTGATCAATAGCTTTATTTAGACACCCTGGCCTAAAAAAAATAGGTGGCAGATCTCTTGTTGAACATTCAAAGCCTAAACTCTACTTCATGTGTAGAGCTCCTTTAAGAAAGGAGGTACAACTAAAAAAATATATCTTCTCTGTTGCTTATAACCTGTATTTTACTCACATTCCACATCAATAGAGATGGATGTAGACCTCTTCCTCCCCAGCTGGTTCTCAGCTTCACAGTAAAACTGTCCAGAGTCAGAGGACTGGATGGAGCTGAAGACAAGCTGAGGTTCTTCACTGAGAGGTTCCTTTCCATCCTCCTTGTACCAGGTGTATTTAGCTGCTGGGTTAGCATCACTGCTACAGGTCAGAGTCACTGAACTGCCCTCCACTATCTCAGCAGAGGGACTCACTGACACAGAGGGAAGCTTTGGAGCATCTGAGGAGAAATTAATAAACATACTCAGTATGTACTGGGTCTCAAAACAGAATAAAACCCTAAAATCTCCTGAAGCTGCTCAGTGAATTCCAGCAGACTGAATGTGAAGCAAGTAGAGCTGAAGAAAGTAGTTATGATCAGTGAAGTCTTCTCCTGCAAAGACTGAACACATTTAAGATGTTTGTTATATTTTAATAAATGTTTTACTCACATTTCACATCAATAGAGATGTATTCAGATCTCTTCCTCCCCAGCTGGGTCTCAGCTTCACAGAAATACAGTCCAGAGTCAGAGGACTGGATGGAGCTGAAGACAAGCTGAGGTTCTTCACTGAGAGGTTCCTTTCCATCCTCCTTGTACCAGATGTAGTTAGCTGCTGGGTTAGCATCACTGCTACAGGTCAGATTCACTGAACTGCCCTCCACTATCTCAGCAGAGGGACTCACTGACACAGAGGGAAGCTTTGGAACATCTGAGGAGAAATAAACATACAATAACTTAAATATGTGAATGTTATTGAAAAAAAAAATATATATTATATATAATATATATATTTCCCTTATAGTCCTAACAATAACTATTTATCCAGAAAGAAAATTAAAGAAAGTAAAACTACATGTTCTATTTTTTATGTTTGATTATTGCTGCTGGCCAGAGTGCTGATGCTGGAGCAGGGGCGGTTTTGGACACGGGCGAACCGGGCAGCCGCCCTGGGCGGCACTTTTTCATGACACGTGGGGGGCGGCACGACCACTTAAAAAATATATATATATATATCATCTGGGCCGCGAAGCGGTTTTCCATTATCTATCATATCACTGTGTTGGGAATTGGCATTGGCGCCCCCTGCAGCTGCAGGCGCCCCTGCTTGCTAAGAAGGTTCCGTCTACTAGTGACGTGTCGGTCGATCGAAACGGCTCTGAGAGCTCTTTGACGAGAACGACGGGGCCGGCTTTTTTTTCTTCTTTTTCTCTCTCTCGCTCTCTCAAGCCGCATTTGATTGGTCAATATGTGTGGCGTCGTCTCTGTGCCTGCGATGAGCAGAGGGGCGGGAGTTACACAGTTCATGTGACGTCACGAGACTGTGCATTGTAGCAGCTTCAGTCCCCTCAGAGAGAATGTTCTCCAACAGGGCAGATCATTAAGAGAAGAAACAGGACCAGCCCTCACCAGCCCTTTTTTTTAATTTTTTTTACACATTTTCATTTATATTTTGTTGTGTCATTCTGTAAGCTTCTGTATGTTGGTTCACTTTAAATTTGTTAAGTATTAAAAAGCTAAAAATAGTTAAAAGTTAGTTAAGTTCATTTGTAAATAGTTAAACATTTGTTTTTGCACTTTCTAATTTTTTTTTATCACTCTGCAGAGTGTATAAATAAAAGTGTATTTATATAATAAACATTTGATATAGTGCATGTTTTTTTTTTACATTACTAATTCATAGTGCGCATAATTTTACATTATTGTTGGTAATAAATTAATTTAAGCAGCAAAAAATCTGAAGAGCCATTTGGGAGCCGAAAGAGCCGGCTCTTTTTAGTGAGCCGAGCCAAAAGAGCCGGTTCCCTAAAAAGAGCCGGAATTGAGAAATTTAAGTTTATAAAAATAAAAAAAATTATAAACTGCCAGCCCCGGCGAGGGGAGGGGGGGGGGGTAATTACATGTAGAACGGCCACTGTGCTGGAGCCTAATCTTAAAGGGACAGTTCACCCTAAAATCCCCAAATACATATTGTCCTCTTACCTGTCGAGCTATTTAGTCATCTAGATCAGCGGGCCCCAACCACCGGGCTGCGGCCCGGTACCGGTCCGTGGGTCCCTTGGTACCGGGCCGCAGAGAAAGAATGAATGAATGTGCGTAACCTCCAAAAACGAAACTTAAAAGTCAGTTTCAACTCGGTGTTCTGGATTAAAACCAAGGCAGAGTATCCTGAGATCGCCAAAAAAGCTCTGAAACCCTGCCTCCATTTCAACATCCTGTCTTTGTGTAGCGAGGTTTAAGTTAAGCAGTAGACTGGACATAAACAACACACGTCAGGGGTCGTTGTCTCCCATCACACCGCGATGTCTTTATGCCGGTCATATCATTTTATTATGCCATATTTATTACGTCATATTTATTGCCCGCACCGTGAAGGCCGGTCCGTGAAAATATTGTCTTAGACGAAACCGGTCCGTGGCACAAAAAAGGTTGGGGACTGCTGATCTAGATTGTTTTGGTGTGAGTTGCCGAGTGTTGGAGATATCGTACGTGGAGATTTGTCTGTCTTCTCTTCAATATAATGGAACTAAAAGCCCCTCGGCTAAAGTGCCAAAAGATACATATGAAAAATGTATGTCTCTTTCCAGAAATCATGACCCGGTTACTCAAGTTAATCCACAGACTTTGTTGTGAGCAGTTTCATGTTGGAACCATTTTAGATCCTAGATGGTTTGGGATGAACTGTCCCTTTAACTTTGGTCAAAAGCATTTTAAAGACTGTGTTTCTATTGGCGTTTTATAGCAGTAGAGTAACAATATTCTATTTTTCCTTCTTTATTTTCCATTTAATATCTATTTTCTGTTATTTCTTCTGGATGAAACCATCCCACATTCCAATGTGTGTGGAGCTAATAAAACAAAGGCGTTGAATAATTGAAAATCACATTTCAGTCAGAATTAATGTTTGTGTTAAAAAAAGAACTAAAACTGTGAGAGCTGTAAAATAAGTTTGACTGGTTCTCGACTGTTTGGGTGAAACTCACAGACTGAAGGAGAAGGGAACATCTCGTGTCCTTTTATAGCACAAGAATAGCTGTCTGCAGGATTTAATGGGTGTGGATGGAAATACACTGTTTCTTCCTTCCTTTCCTCTCCATTCTGGTACCAGATGTAGGACGAATCTTCAGGCAGCTGACACTTAGTGTGACATGTCAGCTCTGTCCAGGAAGGAGACAGGTGGACTGTTGATCTCCTCACTTTTATCTGGAGCTGTGGATCTGTGATTAACCACCAGAGACGTTGTTTTAGAATGAACCAGACAAACACAAAGAAAGAAGAAGCTGATAGTAATGTTTCCTATCAAACATTTGAAAAGCAAATGTTACCTGTGACAGACAAGGAGACTCCAGGTGAACCAGTAATTGTATCTTTTGGTCGGTCTGTCATGAACATGAACTTGTACTCAGCTGAGTCGCTCTCGCTCAGGTCTGTGATCATCAGAGTGCAGTCGTTCTTATCACAGTGATGCCACGTGCGACCTGAATACTCAGAGTCTGTAGTCAGATCCACAGGTTCACCATCTTTCTCTTTAGTGAACCAGAAGGTCTTCTGAACTGCTGAGTATGGCGTGGACGGGTATGTGTAGCTGCAGCGCAGGTTAACTGTTGATCCTTTAAAGGCACAGAGCTCAGTAGGAGTGTAGGTCACTCTCCAGACTCTGTATCACTGTAACACAACAGAGCACATCAGGAACCTCAGTCAGGAAGTCAAATACCAACGCAGTATGAGACGCGCCAGGCTTTCAAGCAACTACAATGTAAACCCATCCACATGACAACAAGTAACCCAGAGAAAGAGAGTATGAAGAGAAAGAAAGTCCACAGAGGACAGGTGGGTCAAATAAACACTGAACTTTCATCCAGGAGACCGATGTTCATGTCTCATATGAAACTAAAAGTAACATTGATATTTAGTCACTTAATAGCTGTTAAACACAGTCACCACCACATTATGTATGATGCCCCTTGAATACATGAACAGATATGAATGTTCACAATGTTAAAACATTTTGTAAATCATTCCATGTCCAAGGTGAAAAGTAGAAAAATGTGTTTCCTCCGATTGGTCAAGAACTGGGCTTCATTAAAAAGTAACAACTTAGAGGAGCATAGCTGGTAACTCAGAGCTATGAGAACGGTACATTCTTATTAGTAGTAGTATTAGGTAAGTTAGTAACGCTTTATTAATAAAATATAACAATGTTGTTGTCTGAGTGTCAATAATGTCCAAACCACCAGATCATGAAGAATGAAATGCAGAGTAAAGGTCAGTAAACTCACACACTGAAGGAGAGTGGAAGGCCTCATGTCCTCCAACAGCACAGGAAACGCTGTCTGCAGGATAAAAGTAGCCTGAATACGACTTAGACGTTTGTCCCCTAATGATCTGTCCCTTCTTGTACCAGACATAGTGAGGACCACCAGGTGGAAGACAGCTGCTCTGACACGTCAACTCTGCCCAGTTATAATAACTGTAGACCACAAATGTGTTCACCTGCACCTGGAGATCTGAACATGTGAATAAGGAGCAGAAGTCTTCATTTATACACATAAACAAACACAGATATTGAAAACTAAACATTCAGGTGAAAAAGTTACCTGTGACGGACAGAGAGACTCCAGGTGAACCAGTATATGTCCCACCTGGTTGGTTAGTTGTGAACATGAACTTGTACTCAGCTGAGTCGCTCTCTCTCAGGTCTGAGATCTTCAGAGAGCAGACTTTGTCTTTACAGCGAGACGTCACACGACCTGAATACTGCGGGTCCGTTCTCAGATCCACATAAACACCATTACTCTCTTTAGTGAACCACAATGTTTCATTAACTTGTGTTTTAAGGCCATTTATTCTAGATGGGTATGTGTAGCTGCAGCTTATCTCCACTGTTGATCCTTTGAAGGCACAGATCTCAGTAGAAGTGTAAGTCACTCCCCAGCCATTCTGACTCTGAATCATTGGAACACAGAAGATTCATGACATCAGAGAACAGACTTTCTTTGACTTTTCTTTCTTTCTAGAACTGAACCAAACTGCTTTTACAAATCTACAACCAGAGGTGTCAAACCGTTTGTCACTGAGAACCGACAGTCTGCAGGTTTTCATTTCATTTTGGTGACTCGGCTGAAATAAAAACCTGTAGACGGCTCTCAGTGGCACGAGACTGGACAACTGGCTCTGCCAACGTCCTGTGAGTGAAGACAAAGAGGATCGTAGAACCAACAGAGTCTCATTCACTGCAGTCACAAACACATACTCTGACCAACACTGAACAAGAATACAATACTTTTATTTCCCTTTTCTTTTACTACATGCACGGCTCTCTTGTGTTTAAATTAGTTTAAAGCTGACTTTAACTTTCACACTGACACTATTTCTTTAACTCTTTTGCCACATATCGTCTTTCACATTTCTAGATCTGTTAACCTTGTGCAGCACGTCCCACACTTAACCCCGGACACGCCTCCACGTCTCATCTGCACACGTCTCTTAATCCCCAGAATAAGATTGATGTGGCCTCTGACCATAAATGCACTACGCTTGATGCACCCTGACCACCAACGACCGTTTTGGCGACTCCACTTTGACAAAAGAGGAACAAGATAAATATCTCGTACAGTGTTGTCACACTTCAATAATGCTCAGAGCACGCTTCACCCAGGCAAAGGTTAGTTAGAAAGGTTCAAACACAAGTAAAGCTGCTTTACTTTACTTAAAAGTGCTAAAGTATTATGTGCAATGTGTAAAAACTTTACAGAATTTTTGTTAAAAACATTTTAAAAAAAGAGCTGTCATCAACAGAATGTGAAAAGGTGACAGTGGAGACGTTACGTCAAAGACGCCCAGAGGTTTAAGAACAGGCACTGCATCACTTCACAGGTCAGAACATGGTGACCGGAGAATGACTGAATTAATACACTTTGTGTGAACGTCCTCCAACATGAATGTAGAAACACAGTACCTGGTACAGTGAGGAGGAGGACCACCAATCCACTCGCTGCCGCCGGTAAACTCATAGCTGCTGCTCTGGATTCTCTGTGAGGCGTTCAGAGTCAATACAACACGTCTGCAGGTGAATAACGTTCATATGCAGTAAAGGAGTCGCATCGGAACACACTTCATGTGGAAGGGTGTCGTCTCCATGAGACGTCTTTGTCGTGTGAAAGCAGAAGACTGAAGTCAAGTTGTTAAAAGACTTCCAAGTTATTAAAAGACTTCCTTCCTCTTTACGTTATTAACATGCATGATGAGCCAGGAGATTACACTTCTGACACATGAAGAGACCAGTTAGAGAGAGAGAGATCTTTTCTTAAGTTTGGTCTCCTTTAAGGGTCTGAAACATAATCTGTAGCATTATATACAGTAGAAATACTGTGGAAAGGTGTATAAAAGGTGATTTGAAGTGAAAATATCGACACATCAGGTCATTTTAGTCAAACTACTATTTTATTTTTTATTTAAGCAAGACAAAACCACTTATTATAAAATGTAAATACAATGTGTTGAACGTACATACAAGTAGAGAGAAAAAAAAAAACACACCAGCCTGAAGTATATGAATAAAAAGAAGCATGTAGATGAGTGTGATGAGCAGTGAGGAAGTAGAAATAATTATTAAAATGAGTACAAGAATAATGATATTTGACTCCCAATTAAACCAGTTGTTAAACTGGTAAACACATTTTAAATGAAATGAGGAAAAGAAGAACGTGGTGGAGATATAATATAAATAATAAATGTACATTCTCTGTTATCAGTCAAATATAACTCTTTACTAACATCTAGTGGCAACTGTTGGAAACTACAACTAGATTATCAAACACATGTTCTCCTCCAATAGTAAAGCAGCAAAGATATTAAGATGAGACTTTCTGTCGTTTACATTAAATGTATAAGAGATCTCAGGTGAGATTTAATAGCGTATAGAAATCTTCCAGCCTTTCCAGGTCACAGTTTTAACTGTGAGGTCTGCACTGCCTCTCTGTGATCCCATCATGCACGCTGGCTTCAGGAGAATAGTGAGATGCCTTTATGTTGACATGACTCTCACAGAAACGCTTTAAAGTTTTTACCACTTCAGAAACTCTTGGTGCCACGAAACTGAGTTTTTATCATCTTTTCCCAAAATCAGTCGGCACTTTACTTCGGTCCAGATTGAAATATCTCACCTGGATTGTCATAATAATAATAATAATAATAGATCATATGTATATGTGTAGACTCTGTGGTCATCTGGTTTTGTTGACGGTGCTGTACAATGCAGCTGGATCCTCTCCACCTCTGATTCTGAGAAAAAGAAAAGGTGATTCTGAAGATACATGATATGAAATAGTATCATTCTCATCACCAGTGATCATAGAAATGCAAAAAGCAATGAATTCATATCAAAGTTCACTCATTTGCAGTAGGAGGACGTTCCTGTGTGAGGAGCCGCTCACCTCGGGGCCCTGTTGAACTTGACGGCGGCGTATTCAGACACTTCTTGTTGCTCCGTGTGTCTGAGGGGCCGAGCGAGGGGCATGTTGGAGTAGAGAGGATCTGCCCGGTTGTTGGAGAAGTGGATGCTGGAGTACTGAAGGTCACCCTGCTGCTGCTGTCCCTGATCAGGTAGACACTGCAGAGGCAAAGTTACTATCAGTACATACAACAAATGAAAGATTAAAAAAGGATAACAATTGAAATTGAACAAATACAAAATATACATATATATTAAAAAGATATTAAAAAAACATTTAAATAAATCATGCGCGTATTTATGTATACGATATCAGACAGCAGGCCTAGGTAGAAAATGCACGGCCCGCCACTGCAATATATATGTATACATATATATGAATATTATTAATATATATATATATATATATATATATATATATATATGTAGATGTTAATAATATTATATATACACACATATATATATATATATATATATATATATATATATATATATATATGTATATACATGTACATATATTAATTATATTATATATATATTTATTTATAAAACTGATTGTAATTTAGTGAATTTCCTGCATGTGTCAACCTGTGTGAACGTGTTTAACTTACGTGGAGACTGAAAGCTGAATCGATAAAGATCGAAGGTAGAACCCTTTAGGTCGGTCCAAGATGAAACCCTTGGAATACGGCAGGGTTCTCAGTAGAACCCCCTGGAAGGGTTCCAGATGAAGCCCTTGGAATATAAAAATGTTTAAGGGAGAAACCTTTGGGTGGTTCTAGATGAAGCCTTTGGAATATAAACATGTCCATGTAGAACCCTCTGGATGGGATATAGCTGAAACCCTTGGAACATGAAATGGTTCTCGGTAGAACCCTTTGGTGGGTTCTCGTTAGCACCCTTAGAAACCATTTTCTAAGGGTGCTAACGAGAAGAAAGTGCTTTGGGTGGAACCACTACACCTCAGAGGTTTCTCTGTAACATCTCTCATAGAGGGTTCTGGGTGGAACCTTTCACAGATGTTTCTAGATTTACCCTTTATGTTGGGTTCTAGGTAGAACCCTCTGAAAGGGTTCCAGGTAGAACCTTAATAAAAGGTAAAATGGTTCTAGTTAGAACCTTTATTTCTAATATTGTGGTTAAGGTTTGGGTAAAGTCACCAGGGAATGAATGTAAGTCAGTGTGTGTGTGTGTGTGTGTGTGTGTGTGTGTGTGTGTTTAGCCATTTGTGACCTCAGTTCATGAAGTTCTATAAATACACATATACGTTTACTTTATACTGCATTTACCCCTATTGTTTGTGTTGTTATTGTTCAGTTGTTTGAATGATGTGTGATGAGATGTTCGTTGCAGACCTTTAACATCCTGCAGACATTCACTTGTCTTCCTGTCAACTTCCTTTCACAGAAATCAGTCTCTTCACAACATCTTGCCGTCACTTTACCCAAACATTGCTGTGCAAATAATCTAACATTATGGTCTCCTGGCTTTGTTTTATCTCAAACAGGATTTTGGCTGATCTGAGACAATCAACCTAATTTGCAACGACATTCAGAGCATAAGGAACAAAGAAGTAGTGGAGTGTTTATCTGAATGAAGTCACTCTCCCCAAGCGAGTCCCCGGTGGATTCCCCCTGTTGAGGTCTGTTGGAGATATATAATGATAAAGCGCTGTAAAGAAAGTTGTAATTGTATGTAGTGAGAATTTGAGAATCACACGACAAAGGGTGATATATTTTTGTTTATAAAATGGTTCTTGGGGTGAGGGGATGGACAAAGGTCTATTCTCATTTTAAGTATTATTTTTTTTAAATATCTCACTGAAATATGAACAATTATATGGTGTTATTATCTTCATGCTCTTTTTCTGCATCATGTTGTTTTCACACTTTTAATTGGCAGCAGAAATGCCGGGTTTGAGCTCCAGACCAATCTGTATCCGTCACAGGTGAAAACTATTTTACAAATGCTCACCATCTATGTTTATTATTGTGTGTTTGCACGTTTGTCCCGTCTTCACAGACCCGGACCTCCAGGTGCAGGTGAGGAGATCAGACTCCACCTGGGCTCAGCTGTTTTGCCTCGTGTCACGCAGCCGATCGCCTCTCCATCTGGTACAAGAACGGACAGACAGTTGGGGGGAAACGTCTCCTTGATACTCGGACTACTCTGATCCTGCAGGCAGACACTCGTGTGCTGCCAGAGGATACGAGGACTTCCCTCCTGCTTCAGTGTGTGAGTCACAGTCTCCCTCTCACAGAGCTCCATCTGGTGGAGCTTTAACATTTACTGCATGCCCAGGTGAAAGGTATACTTGAGTATACTTAAAGCCCCACTAATCATAAGTATTTAAAGTGTGCAAATTTGGAACTTATTTTGTACTAAATACATTTAAGTTGTACTTAAATAGTATTTAAGTACAACTTGAAGTATATTAAGTATATTTGTGTGTGCTAAATTGGAACAACTTAAAGTATACTTTAAGTTGTAGTACATTTTAAATATATTACTGTGTATGTGCTAATATACATGCCGATAGCGCACTTAAAATGTGTTTTAAGTATATTTGAAATATATTATTAGTATTTTACAAATATGTAAACATTACAATTTTAATATATTTATAATGTGCTAATAGTATACCAAAAGTATACTTTTGGTATACTATTAGCACATTATAAATATAATACTATTGTGTACCAAAAGTATACTATCCACTTTTATTACGTACCTTTTCAATTTCGCTATCCACAGAAAATTATGACATCACAGATGACGGTGTCCCGCTAGCCGAGGGCAATGACATACTACACACACCCTCTATTTAAAAAAAAATCATTTACTTACAAACGAGAAATTTGCTACCTTCATACTGGTCCACCTTAAAACTCATCCCACCTTAAGTGCTCCTGAGCTGATCACATATCACAATTTAGCCTCAGGGTCGCACTTCAGGTGTTGCCAAACGGATCCTGACATCATCACAGCTGATTGGCAAGTTAAAATGAATTTTTCGATTAAAGGTGGTTTTGACAATTCTTGTTTCTTTTTGTTGACAGCCGAAGGTTTATGCAAATCAATTTTGCATATCTCTTTGTATCAACCCATAAAACAGAAAATACTGTCAACAGCGATAACAAGTATATTTTCTCCATGTTTTTAGTACTAACATGAAGTATAAATGAGGTTATGAATGCGTTGTGAACAAACCCCTCTGCATAAACCCTCAGAATAGAGTAAAGTTTGGTGATGTAAGAGCTGCTGAAGTGGAGATTTCTGGAGTCTGAGAACAAACTCATGAGAGAAAACGTCCTTTAAAGAGAAGTTTAGTTACATGACATCATGATGAAGACTCTACAGGTCAACACATGAACTCATAGATATCACCATGAACCTTCACCAGTGCATTGCTGACTTTAAGTATTTATTGTATTACAAGTTTTCTGAAATGTAATGTTTGAAATATGCAAATTAGGCATTATATAATGATAACCTTTGGTGGATTTAGGAGAAGTCTACAGACGTAAATAGACAAAGTAGTAAAATAAACAACTGAATGTGTATGTTTGTGTTTTCTTTCCACAAAGAAGACTCTCTAAATTGTCCAGTGCATTAAAAACAATATTTTTGTCTGTATAGTGTCTCTTTAATCCCTTTTTTTTAAATAGTTTTTGATATGCTTTGTCACACCTGTATTTTCCCCCAGTACTGGGTTATGTAAAGTTTGCAACACAACAAACCGGTTGCTTGTTTCATCTGATTTGGGTAATGACTGACATCACGCTCTGTTGCTATAATAAGAATGAAGGAAGGTAGGCTGGTTCTCTGTCTACTGACCACAGAGGACAGTGATCCATCAACACCTTTGCCAGACGGAGACGAGAGGAGCAGCGATGGGTTTCACAGCAGCAGCCGGTGGATTTGTCGCCTTCCTTCTCTCTATGCCAGGTACTGCACATCCACATTTACAGAAGGTTGATTGCACAGCTGTAAAACCTCATCAGTTAATGATTACTCAGAACCGTACAGCTCGAGTGTCGTCAATCACAGTTGTTTTCACCTGATAACAATTCCAACAGAAGTGTTGTACAGTTGGAGACGATGAAGTTAGTGGGGCGGGAAGGTGATCAGTTCTGCGATTGCATTCCGATATGCAGATAAATACCGTTTGAAGTATCGATATTAATCAAAACTAAATGTATTATGTTGGTATTTTATGCAGAAATTGTTCTTCGCTAGCCAGGTTTCCATCTGCAGGTAGAACACATTTTAAACAAACTTCCAGAAATCTGAAAAGTCAAGTTAATTAGTTGTTCTATCCACTACTGCTATGCAAATAGTGCATTACAGTAGAACAGTTCAGGAAAACAGCTGGGTGTCATGAAAGCTTTGAGATCTGCATTAGAAATGTGCCGCCGGTCCCTTTTTGTTATTTTTGTGGTGTAATTTAAAATACTTCATATCCATCAAATCTCTACAGTTTTTAAGCGTAAAGGTTATGTAAGTCAATAAACCATTGAAATTGTGTAAAAAAAAATACACAACCAATTTTTCTGATGTAAGGAAATGCATTAAAGTGAAGCAAATTAATAAAAAACATGATTCTTCTCTTGAGAGATTTAACACTGAAAGTGTTTTACGAGCCGCTCAGGGACTCAAATGTCTAAATTATTGCAGAAGGTGGACCAGTTATTTACAGTACGACAGCAGAGTTATAACGTTTTGAGATTTTTTTCTTCTGTTTAAATCTTTTTTTTTAAACCTGCAGTAAAGCAATCCTCGTTTCACAAATCATGTTTCCACTCGTGTTTAAAGACGAATTAAACACGTTTGATTTCACACTGCTCCTTATCTACCCTAAAATCCAAAGCACATCTTTTGTGAAGGAAATACTTTTTTTTCCTGGTAGGAAATTTGCGTAATGCAAAATTCCAACAAACAAAGCATAAAGCATTTCTTGCATTGCCCTTTTCAACAGGAAGCAAACACATGCAAATACACAAAAAAGGGAACATGATGCAGAACGAGCTGAAAATAAACGTCTTGCCCTTTTTCCTTTTTTAAGCATTCAATATGTCTCTGTCTCTGTCTCAGATTATTGATACTCATTTTTACATGTTATGAAAGTGCAAGCACAGCATTGAACGTTGCCATCACTCCCAATTTAATAACATCTGTGAACAGAAGGACTTTCATGAAGCAACTACACTAACATTCAGTGCTTTGGGTCTGAGCTGTGGATATATATACCTATTATTATTATTATTATTATTATTATTATTATTATTATTATTATTATTATTATGGTGAATAACTACTAATTGCTTCACACAATCGGCAATTGAGGAAAAATGTGCAGTCTTTGTCAGCAGAGCTGAACATGAATTTCTGTCAGACACACAAACCGTGTGTAAGAAGTGGACGTCGTCATGGAGACGTAGTCATGGAGACGTCACCCGTTGGTTTGTGGACTGGAGATTTTCCCGTCGCCATGTTGTTGTTTTTTTCCACAACCGATGAACAGGAAGTGACCATATTTGAATGTGGAGGAGTGACGTAGAGACGGTGTATACGTCTCTGTGTCGACCTGTCAATCAGCTTGTAGCCCCGCCCTAAAGCGTCCCCTGCTTTATGGTCTGTTTGACTCTAAATGAGCATAATGTACTAAATGAACTTCATGCTGTATTGAAGAAGACTTGAGGCCGGTCAGGTCGGAGTGATGAATGAAGCTGGAGTCATTCTGTTAAATGAAGTTTGGTTCTCCAGCAGGATTCCATAATGAAGCGCTTGTTCTCTCCTCTTGTGGATCTGATTGTGGTTTCTGATGTGCTCTGTGTTACAGTGGTGCAGGGTCAGCATGGAGTGGCTTACTCTCCTGGTATCTGTGTCTCCAGAGGATCAACAGTGTCCATGTCCTGCTACGCCCAAAACCAAACCAATGTATCTGTAACGAAAACATTCTGGTTTACTAAAGAAGTGAATAATGATCCTGTTGATCTGATGGACGACTCAGAATACACAAATAGAACAAAGAATATCTGTGATAGAGAGAACAGCTGCACTCTGACAATCAGAGACCTGAAGGAGAGCGACTCAAAGACGTACAGGTGCAGCTTCTCTGCAGAACTATCAGGTGATGAATGGACTGCTGGACCTGGAGTCACACTGACTGTCACAGGTAACATGTGGGTTTACCCCAACACACACACACACACACACACACACACACACACACACACACACACACACACACACACACACACACACACACACACACACACACACAGACACACACACACACACACACACAGACACAGACACACACACACACACACACACACATCCATCCGTCCGTTTGTCACCTTTACTCTTCAGTATAAATCAGTTATGCTCAGTTTGTTTTTGTCCTATTTTATTTTATTTTATGTTTGTTTTTGTCCTATTTTATATCATTTATTTCGCCGTTTCTGTGTTCATATACTTATGCATTACATTACATTTCATTTAGCTGACGCTTTTATCCAAAGAGACTTACAATAAGTGCATTCAACCATGAGTACAAACTCAGAACAACAAGAATCAGGAAAGTACTTCAATAAAGTTAAACTACAAAGTGGTATCAGTAAGTAACATTTAAGTGCTACTAAAGTGTTACTAAGGTGCTACTTTCCTTATTCAAAGTGTAGTCGAAAAAGATGTGTTTTTAGTTTTTAGTATGTACTCCTTTTTCCTACAAAACAAAACAAAGGTGTATTAATGGTGTTGAGCATGTTAAAAACATAATTGCAAATGTGTTTGTGTACGTTGACAGAACCAGTTTGGAGTGTAGACTTCCAATGTCTGCACTATTTATGATGTGTGTGTGTGTGTGTGTGTGTGTGTGTGTGTGTGTGTGTGTGTGTGTGTGTGTGTGTGTGTGTGTGTGTGTGTGTGTGTGTGTGTGTGTGTGTGTGTGTGTGTTTCTTGTAACAAATGACTCAGTGTTCTTCCTCACGTATCCAGCTCTGCAGGTTACTGTGACCAGAGTGACGGTCTACACCTCTCACATCAAGGCAGAGCTGAGTTGTAGCAGCAGCTGTGGTGATCCTTCCTACGTCTGGTTCATTAACGGACAGGAAGTTCCTGGACAAAATGCTTCCTACACGGGTTATTTGAAACCTGGAGACAGCGTCTCATGTGCTCTGAGGGGGTCTGATGATCACCGCTCTCCTTCACTGTGTGAGTATGCGTCACGGTGTCATGAAAAAACAACAACTAAACGACAGGATCGTTCCAGACGAGCCAGACCTGGGCAGAATCGATCATCGGCTACTGTATTGTATTGTATTGTATGATTTAAAAACTATCTGAACATGTTCTGCAAACTACAACTAGCCTACAAATCAGATCTAACAGGATGCAACTATCTCTTTGACTTCCTGTATATTCTTTGAGGGCAGCTAGACACTGTCATGCTTCACCCCCTGATACTTTACAGGTGAACGCGCTTACTGTCGTTTTTACCCAACGGTATCAATCTGGAAATTAAAAATGTATGCAAGCTGCTGTTCATTTGCATACATTTTCACTGTGAAAACGTGTTCCTCATCTTGTAAACTTTTTTCTCCTCCAGATGCTCCAAAGCCTCCCTCTGTGTCAGTGAGTCCCTCTGGGGAAGTCAAGGAGGGCAGTTCAGTGAAGCTGACCTGTAGCAGTGATGCTAACATAGTAGCTAACTACACCTGGTACACGGAGAATGGAAAGAAACCTCTCAGAGAAGAACCTCAGCTTGTCTTCAGATCCATCCAGTCCTCTGACTCTGGACAGTATTACTGTGAAGCTGAGAACCAGCTGGGGAGGAGGAGGTCTGAATCCATCTCTATTGATGTGAAATGTGAGTGAAACATTTAATATTATTTCTTTGTAAAATAGAAACGATAAAGAGTACAACCTAAGAATAGACAGTGAAACAATGATCAATCTCTAAATAGAAAGAACATGATGGCATTACGTGTTAGGAGTTGTGTTAAGTGTCATTTACTTCTAATTTACTAACCTCTGCGTTGTTTTTTTTATACCCTACGTTTCATGGAGCTTGCGACAAAAAAAAGAAACGTGGACTTGCTTTCATCTGTAGTTTATTAGTGTAGGAGGAGAAACTACCCGTGATGGAAACAGTGAAGCAAAAGCCTTTTCTGTCAAAGTATCCTGCAAACTGCTGACGAATATTTATTGTGCTGAAAATGTTTCTCCTCCAGATGCTCCAAAGCTTCCCTCTGTGTCAGTGAGTCCCTCTGCTGAGATAGTGGAGGGCAGTTCAGTGACTCTGACCTGTAGCAGTGATGCTAACCCAGCAGCTAACTACACCTGGTACAAGGAGAATGGAAAGAAACCTCTCAGAGAAGAACCTCAGCTTGTCTTCAGATCCATCCAGTCCTCTGACTCTGGACAGTATTACTGTGAAGCTGAGAACCAGCTGGGGAGGAAGAGGTCTGAATCCATCTCTATTGATGTGAAATGTGAGTGAAACATCTTATTGGTAAAAAAGAAGATTGATTTTGTCTGTCATAGATGTTTTTAGGGTCAGTTTTAGTCGACATTGGCATTGCTGCTGTCGCTCAATTGGCGACGTAATTAAAGTCTAGTGTGTAAGATTTGACGACATCAACCGCCGAGGATGCAGATTACAACCGACTGAAACTTTTCCCGAAGCACGTTAATTTTTTTTTCTTCCCCTTTCTCTTAAGAAACTTCCTCGTATGTGGATATAAACGGCTCATTTTATGCCAATGAAAACACAATGGTTCTTATTTGCAGGTCATTATACACTAAAGAAAACAGACTTATGAATATTATATTCCATCCAAACGCAACACACTCTTCCTTTTTTAAATGAATGAAATGTATTATACACAGATAAACCCCTTGAGATGTATCCTCTCATCTTCAAGGAGGTCCCAAACAAACGCTGAGAAAACAAGTAAAAGACCAGAAAAGTACACAACACAATGTTATATAACACAATGGTGACAACCATATGAATAACAAAGGGAGATGTATTATTATTTCTTTGTAAAATAGAAACGATTAAGAGTACAACCTAAGAATAGACAGTGAAACAATGATCAATCTCTAAATAGAAAGAACATGATGGCATTACGTGTTAGGAATTGTTTTGAAGCTAAGAGTCATTTACTTCTAATTTAATAACCTCTGCGTGTTTTTTTGATACCCTACGTTTCCTGGAGATTGCGACAAAAAAACAAACGTGGACTTGCTTTCATCTGTAGTTTATTAGTGTAGGAGGAGAAACTACCAGTGATGGAAACAGTGAAGCAAAAGCCTTTTCTGTCAAAGTATCCTGCAAACTGCTGACAAATATTTATTGTGCTGAAAATGTTTCTCCTCCAGATGCTCCAAAGCTTCCCTCTGTGTCAGTGAGTCCCTCTGATGAGATAGTGGAGGGCAGTTCAGTGACTCTGACCTGTAGCAGTGATGCTAACTCAGCAGCTAAATACACCTGGTGGACGAGGAGGAGAATGCGTCGTAGTTATGGTCTCAGTGAAGAACCTCAGCTTGTCTTCAGCTCCATCC
This sequence comes from Myoxocephalus aenaeus, assembly GCA_038501785.1. Taxonomy (NCBI): domain Eukaryota; kingdom Metazoa; phylum Chordata; class Actinopteri; order Perciformes; family Cottidae; genus Myoxocephalus; species Myoxocephalus aenaeus. Next base: position 523,784 of record JBAMJR010000277.1, on the reverse strand, counting down.
AGTCCTCTGACTCTGGACAGTATTTCTGCGCAGCTGAGAACCAGCTGGGGAGGAAGGGATCTAAATTGATCTTTATTGATGTGAAATGTGAGTGAAACATCTATTAAAATATAACAAACCTCTTAAATGTGTTAAGTCTTTGCAGGAGAAGACTTCACTGATCATAACTACTTTCTTCAGCTCTACTTGCTTCACATTCAGTCTGCTGGAATTCACTGAGCAGCTTCAGGAGATTTTAGGGTTTTATTCTGTTTTGAGACCTGTAATGGAAATTTAATTAACCTTATCAATCTCCTTTAGAGAAAACAAATGCGATGTGAAACACATAAATGTCTTTAAGTATTTATTAAACAGAAACTTGGAATAATTCAATTGAATGGGCAGAGCTTGTCACCACAGATGGCTCGGAGGTCTGACCAGGAAAAATATTTCAACATGAGTTTTATACATCAACAATTATTATTGAAATGTTTGCCCCTCCCCCCCTGCTCCTCCTCGCAGTGTCCTCCTTCCCTCCAGACAAGCCGTGATGCTGTCTGGAGGATGTTGTTTGGCTGCGGCCCTGAGAGCAAGAGTGAGAGGCACAGAAAGAAAACAAAACGAAAAGAACAAAAACAATACCGAAATCAACCTGTTATTGCTTCACACGGATGGCGCTGATGAGACTGGGTCAAGATGAACTGAACTCCGCTTTCAGAGTTCAGCTACACATTTAAGAATAAAGCACTTATGATAAATTTCCACCACAATTCCCCCTTTGGTCACGAAAGTGACCACAAAAGTAATTACAATTTATCAACCCATCAATAGATTTGACCCAAAATGGTTTACGCACATCATCATCTGTAAGGTTAAGCTTCACCTGTTTTTGTTAGAAGTAAGCAACTCTATGTTAGATAGATAGATAGATAGATAGATAGATAGATAGATAGATAGATAGATAGATAGATAGATAGATAGATAGATAGATAGATAGATAGATAGATAGATAGATAGATAGATAGATAGATAGATAGATAGATAGATATGAAATGCTGACATATTAATTAAACCCTGACACGATCTTTGGAGATGAGTCAGCCGACCTCCATCTCCAGGGTACTGGATTTATAACAACATGTCAGTGAGGTGGGAACAAGCAATGATCACAACAATTTAAACTAATCTATTCAATCACATAGTTATGTTATTATAACAATCATCAGGAACCAATTGTTGATTTAATTGATCCTTCCACCTGTAAACATTGATTGGATTATTTATTCTTTATTACACCACATCGAGGAAAAACTGTAATGACACGAATCATAAGCTTTATTACACAGAAGAATCACTTTTATATTCTTTCCCATTCGTCCCTGGGAGGAAAACAGTCAGGCGTAGTGTCGCTGCAGGATCAGCCTTGGGAGCATACACATATTTCTTATCCGCCAAATTCAGCCCTTTATTGTGACGTATTACGGCACTGTTTGTCCCATGTGGCTTCCAAATAAGTGTTATTTAATGTCTAAATTGTGCCCAGTGTTCTCTGATTCAAAGCAATCAGTGAAAGTGAGATTCTTTAGAATATAAAAGTCTGTCGCAGGAATGACGTCTATCGGTCTACCAAAATATTTATGCTTACAGAATATTTAATCTTTGAACAATTTAACTTAGAATGTGTTGGAAAAACAGATTAACCAACGGAGCGATGTCTAAAATGTTTTTTGATCTTTGGCACACTCCTCTGACGTGTGCTCTATCGGTACAAACTCAGATTGTACTTTTTCAAATAATCGCTCAACCTATGAATATTTATTTCCCCCGTTCTTTTACATTCCCTTAATTAACAACTAATTTGAATACTTTGATATTCATATTATTTAATTTTCCCTCAAAATTTGAAATCCTATAAAGAGATATAAAATGTTCTAAAACGTTTATATTATCTGTTTTTCAATGTTGCTTTTATTTGCTTTGATCACACCTCTAAATCTTACTGAGCAGTTGAACGAAAATAGTTATAATCTGCCTTGAACAATTACCAAAGTATTTACTCTTTTATCACTGTGTTATTTTGCTGTCTCTTGGAGTAACATTACTAAAATAACTATACAAAATATGGATTTATCTTTATAATAACCTACATATACATATTCCCCCTTTTGCTAAATTACCTCTGCTAATTTAGCAAAACAATGGAAAAGAGCACTTTGCAATTGTCTGGTCCGTCCATTCATCATTATCAAAACTGCACCAGATCATCAGTGAAAGATGTTTCTGAAGGCACACCCAGTGTTATGAGCTGAAAAGAGAAAACCCAAATAAGCCTTGCATATAGCTGCAGCAGCATCTGCAGCATTACCTGTTGAAAGGGATCAGAAGCGTTAGCGTGAGCATCACTTTTCATACCACAGTCAGCTTTAGGCTTCTAGCTCAGCGCTCAGACCTGTTCAAAAGAAAACAACACAGTTATGCGGCTCTCCATCTGTTGGAGTAGAAAACAAGTTGCAGGATTAAGGTAACAAAACAGTAGTGAAACAAACAACAGGTCTCTGTTTCCCCCCCATAGTCCTGAGTCAAAACCAATGTCATGAAACCGTCCCGTTGGTCAATGCACTGTGTGAACGGTGTGTCCAGTTAGCTAGTCCAAGTGTCGGAGCACACAGTAATGCACTCTTTAGGTCAAAGAAAGCCTCACTCGAGGAGTCAGTCCAGGTCAGTTTGTCATGCGCAGAAAAGCTGTTTACCATGAATCATGGAAGAGAGGAGTGCCTCTCTTTCTGAATAATTTGGGATCCACTATCCATAATATGACGTAATTTCTAAGAAGCTCATTTGTTTCTCAGTTTGTGTTTTAGCCACAGCTTGAATTGCCTATATTATTTTGGGAGAGAGGGTTTTGACCTCTGCTGTGATCACATGTCCCACGTATGAAACTTTAGACAGAGCGAATCGCACTTTTGTATACGTCGCCTTTCTTACTGTACCGGTCCTCAGGAGCACATGAAGGCCTGAGATCAGAAAGCAGAGTCCGCGTGCGCAGTCAGCCAGCCATGTCCTCTTCTCCATTCCTGGGCCTCGTGCCAAGGAAACATGTGGAATCGCCCCACGAACAACTCAGCTTGCTTGGGAGACAGAGACAGAAACAGTGGCAGTACTCTTGGTCCAATAAATGTCCCTCATAAACAAACCCTCTATTTCTTCCTCATTCACTCCAAACCACACATCCTCACAACTCATCTGTGTGCGGTGCAGTGTGGTGAATGAACTTGCATGTGACTTTCTACACGTGGTGAATGTTGTGAAGCAAAATCAGTCTGCTGTAATGCTCCCCCCAATGATCCTAAAGACCACTTATAACGGTAAACCAAATCCGCCGTGTCATATTTCATCATTTGCTTGGTTTCTTGTCCGCTCACCATCAGGCCATCAGGGCCCGATGTGAGAATAAACCCAACTATGCACATTAAATCTCTGCCCCGCTAATTTATAGGGCAGCAATCAGACAGCAGAAATGCATGCCTGACTGTGATGTCATCAAATGTACAAGACAATAGCGTTGTCTACAGTTCACTAGTTGATACACCAACCGAGTCAACAGTTCTGCAATATCTGCCACTTTCTCAGGAGGGACAGGTAAAGCAGAAGTTCTCAAAATTGAGAGTATGGCTCCCGTGTCAATCAAATATGGAACATATTACCTTTAATAGTTAACATGACTTATGGTCATTTTTTTAAAACCTTAATTTTCATTCAAATATGTCTTATATGTGGGTGTGTGTGATGTCTGTCTAGTTTTTAATGTGTGTATCGCATGCACAAGTTTGTCATAATCCAAATCAGAATTTGCTCACCCTTTGTGCTGAGGTGTGTGCGTCAAAAGGTCCTTCTCTAGGGTCCGTCCCGTCGCCCCCCACTCCTCTCAGTCGGATTTCTTCCCCCGGTCCTCCCACCAGCCTTGTTTTTATTCCATGGGGCTTGCGGGCAGACCCTTCTCCAATGTCCGGTTCTGCCGCACATGTAGCACAAAAAGTCTTTGGTTCGTGAGTCAAAGTCTCTTCCCCTCTGTCTTCCTCTTTGGGCCCCGTTTTCTCTTTGGCCACCTCTGTCCTCACGCCTGCCTTCTCTCTGTCCATGTTTTGAGCAGTCTTGCTTTCCATCAGCCCCGCCGGATGCCATGGCCCCACACATTGTCAGCTGGGCATCCCAGAGTTTGCGCTGACAATACTTGGTTTTTCCTTCTTCTTTCGGCTGGTGGTTGGATGGCTTTCCCCTTCGAGGAGCGTAGGACGGCGGGAGGGAGTCCCCAGCAGGATCCACACGACCATTCACCTCGGACAAAGAAAGATACAATTTAGCAGTGCATTCAGTTCCTTCATCCTTTCCCCTTGCTTTATTTCTTGTATCACACTCATTCCTCAATCTCTTCCTTTCCCTTCTCTCTGCTTCCTCCCTCCACATACCATACCCCTTCCAGTCTGCTTTAAACGGGGCACAGTTCTTTCTTTCTTTCTTAGACTTCCTCTCATGTTCTACCGCTTCGTCTTTCTCTCTCTGATCCAAACACGCTCGGAGTTGCTCCAATTTCTCTAGGCTGAAACTGCCCTTCTCCGGAAAACCCATTTTTACCCATTCTTCCAATTGGTCCACAGTTTGTTTATCCTTCTCCCACATACATTGTATCACCGGAGATAATACTTTGTAAACAGGCCTTACAGGCGGCTCAGGCTGCACAGGCTTCGCTTTGCTCTGATTTTTACCCATTTCTCCCACATAAACCAAAAAAACAACTATAGTTCCTTGTGTACCCTCCTTTCAGAACAATCTCATGTAATCAGGAAATGACACACAAGATCAAACTAAAAAGAAAGCCCACAAGTTCACCGGTTCTACCCACTAATCTCCAGTTACGCTTACGGAATTACGCGAACGATCCAGTGCAACACACCAAGACCAAACTTATAAACCCACAAGCATACCGGGACATGCCTGTCCAGCACCCTATTCGCGCGAGATTTTCCCAGGTTCTCTGATTACTTGTTTCCTGAATTACCTGAATGATCCGGTGCAACACACCAAGTGATCACAACCCGGTGCAACACACCAAGTGATCACAACCCGGTGCAACACACCAAGCTATCACCTTCCGGTGCAATACACAAGATCAAACCTATAAGACTACAAGCATACCAGGACATCTCTGTCCAACACCCTGTTTGTGCGAGCCTGTTTTTCCCCAGGTTCTCTGATTACTTGTTTCCTGAATTACCTGAATGATCCGGTGCAACACACCAGGTTATCTAAAATCTGGTGCAACACACAAGATCATTCCTATAAGACTACAAGCATACCAGGACACATCTGTCCAACACCCTGTTTGTGCGAGCCTGATTTTCGGCCTTTCCCAAGTGTCTGTTACATCACAAATGCTTTCTCACCGGGTGGAATTCTTTTTCCCAACTCAGGATTGGAGCGGCAAACTCAAAACCCCGTCCGAGGACAGCCTCTCACCTTTCGGGAGGAATCAGCTATATAGTAGTCGACTTCTGTCTTCCAACGGAGTCCAGATCACGCGTCCAATCCCATCCTCGTCGCCAATTGTAATGGAAATTTAATTAACCTTATCAATCTCCTTTAGAGAAAAAAAATGCGATGTGAAACCCTTAAATGTCTTTAAGCATTTATTAAACAGAAACTTGTAATAATTCAATTGAATGGGCAGAGCTCGTCACCACAGATGGCTCGGAGGTCTGACCAGGAAAAATAGTTCAACATGAGTTTTATACATCAACAATTATTATTGAAATGTTTGCCCCTTCCCCCCTCCCCCCCTGCTCCTCCTCGCAGTGTCCTCCTTCCCTCCAGACAAGCCTTGATGCTGTCTGGAGGATGTTGTTTGGCTGCGGCCGTGAGAGCAAGAGTGAGAGGCACAGAAAGAAAACAAAATGAAAAGAACAAAAACAATACCGAAATCAACCTGTTATTGCTTCACACGGATGGCGCTGATGAGACTGGGTCAAGATGAACTGAACTCCGCTTTCAGAGTTCAGCTACACATTTAAGAATAAAGCACTTATGATAAATTTCCACCACAAGACCCAGATTTAAAGTCTGAAATGCTGCAACGCATTAATTCACATTTTCTTTTTATTCAAATACCAAATGTTCTTTTATAGTAACACAATCTTAACCATAATCTCTGTTAACATGATCTCATCCAGATGCTCCAAAGCTTCCCTCTGTGTCAGTGAGTCCCTCTGCTGAGATAGTGGAGGGCAGTTCAGTGACTCTGACCTGTAGCAGTGATGCTAACCCAGCAGCTCACTACATCTGGTACAAGGAGGATGAAGACTCACCAAAAGCATCAGGACAGATCTTCATCATCACTGACTTCACAGCTGAACACAGTGGGAATTATTCCTGTGAAGCCCAGAACACCAGAGGACGTAGTAACTCAACTTTCCATCTGAGTGTAGCAGCAGGTGAGTCTTTCCACTGTATCTGATTCTCAGGAGGTTTACACACAATTCATTTTGTATTTTATTTTCCATTTTCAACTTGACTCAAATGACATTAGTTTATGTATGCAGCAGTACTCGCCAAGACGAGAGTTTCCTTTTAAAATTGTCCAAAGTCTGGATTAACATGAATACACTTTAGTTGGTCCCACAGTCCAAAGACATGCAGCTCAAGTTAAGGACTCTAAATGTGCAGTCTTCATCAGCAGAGCTGAACATGAATTGTTGTCAGACACACAAACCGTGTGTAAGAAGTGGACGTAGTCATGGAGACGTAGTCATGGAGACGTCACCCGTTGGTTTGTGGACTGGAGATTTTCCCGTCGTCATGTTGTTGTTTTTTTCCACAACCGATGAACAGGAAGTGACCATATTTGGACTGTGGAGGAGTGATGTAGAGACGGTGTATACGTCTCTGTGTCGACCTGTCAATCAGCTTGTAGCCCCGCCCTAAAGCGTCCCCTGCTTTATGGTCTGTTTGACTCTAAATGAGCATAATGTACTAAATGAACTTCATGCTGTATTGAAGAAGACTTGAGGCCGGTCAGGTCGGAGTGATGAATGAAGCTGGAGTCATTCTGTTAAATGAAGTTTGGTTCTCCAGCAGGATTCCATAATGAAGCACTTGTTCTCTCCTCTTGTGGATCTGATTGTGGTTTCTGATGTGCTCTGTGTTACAGTGGTGCAGGGTCAGTATAGAGTGGTTTACTCTCCTGACATCTCTGCCTCCAGAGGATCAACAGTGTCCATGTACTGCTACGCCCAAAACCCTCCCAATGTATCTGTAACGAAAACATTCTGGTTTACTAAAGAAGTAAATAATGATCCTGTTGATCTGACGGGAGACTCAGAATACACAGATCGAGTAACGAATATCTGTGATAGAGAGAACAGCTGCACTCTGACAATCAGAGACCTGAAGGAGAGCGACTCAAAGACGTACAGGTGCAGCTTCTCTGCAGAACTATCAGGTGATAAATGGACTGCTGGACCTGGAGTCACACTGACTGTCACAGGTAACATGTGGGTTTACCCCAACACACACACACACACACACACACACACACACACACACACACACACACACACACACACACACACACACACACACACATGTATAATACTAATATTAAATATTTGAATGTATTAACTAATGAAGTGTACTTCTACTTTAATCATCATTATTGTTTTTATTTTATACTCTTTTTTTCTCTTCCCTCTTCTCTTGCTCTCTATTTTTTCCATGTATTTATGTATATATGTGTATATGTGTGCGTGTGTGTATATTTGTGTATACATACAGTATTTGTGTATTGATGTGTGAGTATACGTGTCTTATATTACCACCCAGCCTCATTCAACACCCCTCACTCACCCAATAAAAGGATTGCACATAAGATGGACACACACACACAAGCACACACACACACACACACACACACACACACACACACACACACACACACACACACACACACACACACACACACACACACACATCCATATACATTTAGCTGGATCTCCGTTTGTCGCCCTTATACTCTTCAGTCTAAATCTGTTATGCTCAGTTTGTTTTTGTCCCTGTCTTATTCTATATAATGTCTTTAGGCGTTTCTGTGTTCATATACTTATGTAATCCTTTTAACTACAAAAAAACAAACAAAAACAAAACAAAGGTTTAGTGTTAACCATGTTAAAAACAACAAAAGGTCTCCATTATCTTCTCAACAGAAAAGGAAATAGACACAACACAAAGTGATGAAGAACATTAATATGATGGTGATCACCTGGCCGGCGTTCTTTCTGGCGCGGGCCACGGTGATGACGTGTCACCACCGTGGCCCGCGCCAGAAAGAACGCCGCCCAGGTGATGTGAGGCGATGGCCGTCAGTGGCACGAGTGGTGAGTATGTTTCTCAGTTTGCTGGCACGTACAAATGATTGATTAAGAGTATCTCGCTATCACCTGGATTGGTCTCCTTACAACTGAGGTGACGGGGTGGCGCGTGCCTATCTCAGGACCGCCTGCTAGTGACTGGCAGTATGCTAGCTTAAGCTATCTTAAGTTTAAGCTTAAGATATATTAACCAGTATGCTAGTTTAGCTAGCCAGCTAGCATACTGGCAGACTAGATACTCATAATCAATAGGGTGACCAGACGTCCTCTTTTTCCCGGACATGTCCTCTTTTCGAGACCTAAAAAATGCGTCCGGCAGGGATTCCAAAAACGTCCGGGATTTTGCCTCGTTGGATATTTGTGCTTCTCTGGGTCTTTCACAAACTAGTTATTACCCCCTTACAAGTTTTGGAAATGGTATCTCCCTCACGTTCCACCTTCTTACGCGAGCTCTGACTGTAGAGAGAACTGTCATTGGTCGACCGATCTCAGTGTTGCCAGATGCACGATAATTATCCTCCAAATACGACCATTTTGAGCCTTTGGTACGATACTTCGCCATTTCCAATCTGGCAACACTGAGCACCGTGCCACCTCCACTAGTTGCATTGTTTCCAAGAGCACATGACATCTGCAGCCATGCCGAAATGTAAATGTAAGTTCACGGACGAACTAAAAAGAAATACCCATGTTTTCGCCTCGGCCGTGATGCTTCGGAAGCTGAGTGCATGACATGCAGAGCAGGCACTTACCTGCAAGGACTTTCATACCTATTTGATAGGTAATCGCCGACTCTTGGGAAAGATTCAGTCTTCAGAGAAATATACCCAACCACATGAGGAGGACTGAAAAGTGTCTTAATTTTCTTATTTTAATATGTGGCCATATTAAGAATTTATTATTTAGAATGTTGGATTTGTTATCATTATTGCTTCAATATATGGACAAGACACATTAAAGAAGCACTGGACTAAATGCCACAAAAAAGATTTGTTTTACATTTGCACTTTGCAATTTTGTTAAAGTTCAATAAACAGATGTTCATATAGTCATTTGTGTCATATATTCATATGTGGCATTCTATACACTAACCCCCCCCCCCCCCCCCGAGACGAAGTGTCCTCTTTTTCACAAACTCAATTCTGGTCACCCTAGCTTAAGTTTAAGCTTAAGACATCTTAACCAGTATGCTAGCTTACTAGCTAGCCAGCTAGCATACTGGCAGACTAGGTACTCATAATCAATAATGTGTACGTTCCAGCAAACTATGAAACATACTCACCACTCGTGCCACTGACGGCATCGCCCCCATCACCATGATATTAATGTTCTTTATCACTTTGTGTTGTGTCTGTTTCGTTTTCCGTTGAGATGATAACGGAAACTTGTGTTAGCTTGTTACATCCAGTCCTCTGACTCTGGACTGTTTTACTGTAAAGCTGAGAACCAGCTGGGGACGAAGAGATCTAAATTCATCTCTATTGATGTGAAATGTGAGTGAAGCACAGCATTTCTAAAAGCAAATATTATAAAGTACTACAGTAGTTTTATTCACTATTGGGGACCAGATTGGCCGCCAAACTATCACAAGTCCAGTTTCAGATGCTCCCTCATATATTTAACTTCTAATTATTGAAATATAACTTGTAATAATCTCTGTTAACTTGTTTCCTCCAGACGCTCCAAAGCTTCCCTCTGTGTCAGTGAGTCCCTCTGGTGAGATAGTGGAGGGCAGTTCAGTGACTCTGACCTGTAGCAGTGATGCTAACCCAGCAACTAACTACATCTGGTACAAGTTGAAGGGACCGTTAAGTACTTCTGATGTCACCGAAGTATCTCAGATTGTCTACAGCTCCATCCAGTCCTCTGACTCTGGACTGTATGTCTGTGACGCTGAGAACCAGCTGGGGATGGAGAGCTCTGAATTCATCTTTATTGATGTGAAATGTGAGTGAAACATTTATTAAAATATAACAAACATCTTAAATGTGTTCAGTCTTTGCAGGAGAAGACTTCACTGATCATAACTACTTTCTTCAGCTCTACTTGCTTCACATTCAGTCTGCTGGAATTCACTGAGCAGCTTCAGGAGATTTTAGGGTTTTATTCTGTTTTGAGACACAGATTTAAAGTCTGAAATGCTGCAACACATTAATTCACATTTTCTTTTTATTCAAATACCAAATGTTCTTCTATAGTAACACAATCTTAACCATAATCTCTGTTAACATGATCTCCTCCAGATGCTCCAAAGCTTCCCTGTGTGTCAGTGAGTCCCTCTTCTGAGATAGTGGAGGGCAGTTCAGTGACTCTGACCTGTAGCAGTGATGCTAACCCAGCAGCTAAATACATCTGGTACAAGGAGGATGAAGACTCACCAAAAGCATCAGGACAGATCTTCATCATCACTGACTTCACAGCTGAACACAGTGGGAATTATTACTGTGAAGCCCAGAACACCAGAGGACGTAGTCACTCAACTTTCCATCTGAGTGTAGCAGCAGGTGAGTCTTTCCACTGTATCTGATTCTCAGGAGGTTTACACACAATTCATTTTGTATTTTATTTTCCATTTCCAACTTGACTCAAATGACATTAGTTTATGTATGCAGCAGTACTAACCAAGACCTGCAGCGAATTTGAATGTGCAACACTGTTGGAGTTTCCTTTTACAATTGTCCAAAGTCTGGATTAACATGAATACACTTTAGTTGGTCCCACAGTCCAAAGACATGCAGCTCAGGTTAAGGACTCTAAATGTGCAGACTTGCATCAGCAGAGCTGAACATGAATTGTTGTCAGACACACAAACCGTGTATAAGAAGTGGACGTAGTCATGGAGACGTAGTCATGGAGACGTCACCCGTTGGTTTGTGGACTGGAGATTTTCCCGTCGCCATGTTGTTGTTTTTTTCCACAACCGATGAACAGGAAGTGACCATATTTGAATGTGGAGGAGTGATGTAGAGACGGTGTATACGTCTCTGTGTCGACCTGTCAATCACCTTGTAGCCCCGCCCTAAAGCGTCCCCTGCTTTATGGTCTGTTTGACTCTAAATGAGCATAATGTACTAAATGAACTTCATGCTGTATTGAAGAAGACTTGAGGCCGGTCAGGTCGGAGTGATGAATGAAGCTGGAGTCATTCTGTTAAATGAAGTTTGGTTCTCCAGCAGGATTCCATAATGAAGCACTTGTTCTCTCCTCTTGTGGATCTGATTGTGGTTTCTGATGTGCTCTGTGTTACAGTGGTGCAGGGTCAGCATAGAGTGGTTTACTCTCCTGGTATCTGTGTCTCCAGAGGATCAACAGTGTCCATGTCCTGCTACGCCCAAAACCCACCCAATGTATCTGTAACGAAAACATTCTGGTTTACTAAAGAAGTGAATAATGATCCTGTTGATCTGATGGACGACTCAGAATACACAAATAGAACAACGAATATCTGTGATAGAGAGAACAGCTGCACTCTGACAATCAGAGACCTGAAGGAGAGCGACTCAAAGACGTACAGGTGCAGCTTCTCTGCAGAACTATCAGGTGATAAATGGACTGCTGGACCTGGAGTCACACTGACTGTCACAGGTAACATGTGGGTTTACCCCAACACACACACACACACACACACACACACACACACACACACACACACACGCACACACACACACACATGCGCACACACTCACGCACACGCGCACACAAACGCGCGCGCGCACACACACACACACACACACACACACACACACACACGCACACACACACACCATATACATTTTGCTGGATCTCCGTTTGTCGCCTTTATACTCTTCAGTCTAAATCTGTTATACTCAGATTGTTTTTGTCCCTGTCTTATTTTATAAAATTTCTTTAGGCATTTCTGTGTTCATATACTTATTTACTCCTTTTTCCTACAAAAAAACAAACAAAAACAAAACAAAGGTTTAGTGTTAAGCATGTTAAAAACAACAACAAGTCTCAGTTATCTTCTCAACAGAAAATATACACAACACAAAGTGATGAAGAACATTAATATGATGGTGATCACCTGGCCGGCGTTCTTTCTGGCGCGGGCCACGGTGATGACGTGTCACCACCGTGGCCCGCGCCAGAAAGAACGCCGGCCAGGTGATGTGAGGCGATGGCCGTCAGTGGCACGAGTGGTGAGTATGTTTCTCAGTTTGCTGGCACGTACAAATGATTGATTATGTAGGGTGACCAGACGTCTTCTTTTTCCCGGACATGTCCTCTTTTCAAGATCTAAAAAAAGCGTCCGGCAGGGATTCCAAAAACGTCCGGAATTTTGCTACGTCTGGGAAAATAGTTATTACCCCCTTACAAGTTTTGGAAATGGTATCTCCCTCACGTTCCACCTTCTCGCGCAAGCTCTGACTGTAGAGAGAACTGTCATTGGTCGACCGATCTCAACGTAAATGTAAGTTCACGGCATGCTACACACTACTGCTACCCCCCTTACTATTGTCTTAAGCTTAAGTTTAAGCTTAAGACATCTTAACCAGTATGCTAGCTTACTAGCTAGCCAGCTAGCATACTGGCAGACTAGGTACTCATAATCAATAATGTGTACGTTCCAGCAAACTATGAAACATACTCACCACTCGTGCCACTGACGGGCATCGCCCCCATCACCATGATATTAATGTTCTTTATCACTTTGTGTTGTGTCTGTTTCCCTTTTCTGTTGAGAAGAAAACAGAAACTTGTGTTAGCTTGTTACATCCAGTCCTCTGACTCTGGACAGTTTTACTGTAAAGCTGAGAACCAGCTGGGGACGAAGAGATCTAAATTCATCTCTATTGATGTGAAATGTGAGTGAAGCACAGCATTTCTAAAAGCTAAATAATAAAGTACTACAGTAGTTTTATTCACTATTGGGGACCAGATTGGCCCCCAAACTATCACACGTCCAGTTTCAGATGCTCCCTCATATATTTAACTTCTAATTATTGAAATATAACTTGTAATAATCTCTGTTAACTCATTTCCTCCAGATGCTCCAAAGCTTCCCTCTGTGTCAGTGAGTCCCTCTGCTGAGATAGTGCAGGGCAGTTCAGTGACTCTGACCTGTAGCAGTGATGCTAACCCAGCAGCTAACTACATCTGGTACAAGTTGAAGACATTTCATTCTGCTACTTCTGTCAGTTATGGACCTCAGCATGTCTTCAGCTCCATCCAGTCCTCTGACTCTGGACTGTATTACTGTAGAGTTGCAAACCAGCTGGGGAGGAAGAGATCTGAATTCATCTCTATTGATGTGAAATGTGAGTGAAACATTTATTAAAATATAACAAACATCTTAAATGTGTTCAGTCTTTGCAGGAGAAGACTTCACTGATCATAACTACTTTCTTCAGCTCTACTTGCTTCACATTCAGTCTGCTGGAATTCACTGAGCAGCTTCAGGAGATTTTAGGGTTTTATTCTGCTTTGAGACCCAGATTTGAACTGTCACATCCTTTTGTCAGATAATCTTTAAAGACTGAAATACTGATACACACAGCTATTCACAGTTTATTATTAAAATACCACATGTTCTCCTGTAACACAGTCTTAACCTTGAATAATCTCTGTTAACACATCTCCTCAGATGCTCCAAAGCTTCCCTCTGTGTCAGTGAGTCCCTCTGATGAGATAGTAGAGGGCAGTTCAGTGACTCTGACCTGTAGCAGTGATGCTAACCCAGCAGCTAACTACACCTGGTACAAGGAGAACCAAACACATCCTCATAGAGAAGGAGACATCTATCGTTTCACCTCCATCAGCTCTGAGGACAGAGGGATCTACTACTGCAAGTCTGAGAATCAACATGGAAGCATTGACTCTTCATCTGTAGTTATAGATGTCCAGTGTGAGTACAACACATTAGAAAAATAATACTTACCACTGATGGGCTGATTAAGAGATAAAGGGCCGCTGGCCACAGACATGCAAAAGGCCCCAACATCTCTCCTGAACAGGAGCAAGACACTATAGTTGTTTAGTCTCTTTGTAGTCGTTTTATGTTTCCATTATACACCAACAATAACTTTCAGAACCACGAGGAAGTAGACTACTGCAGCAACAAGCTGATCTGAACATCTGATCTGAGCGCTAAATGATTCCCGCAAGGGTTTTAAAAGATGGATTCAGATTTGTTCAAGTCTGTCTTTATGGTCACACGGCACTTGTACGTTAAAAAGGGTTTTGGTCCGCTTTGTCCATGCTGACCATGAAGCAATAACTTTATAGAGTAACTACATTAAAGCAATGAAGTTAGTAGTCACAATGCAAGTTTCTGTTTGATGCTCCTCCCTGTAGGTGGAAGACATAATACAACCTAGTTTGCCTGAACCAGTTGTATTTCTGTACATGTTCTCCTCAGATGCTCCAAAGCGTCCCTCTGTGTCAGTGAGTCTCTCTGCTGAGATAGTGGAGGGCAGTTCAGTGACTCTGACCTGTAGCAGTGATGCTAACCCAGCAGCTAACTACACCTGGTACAAGGAGAACCAAACACATCCTCATAGAGAAGGAGACATCTATCGTTTCACCTCCATCAGCTCTGAGGACAGCGGGATCTACTACTGCAAGTCTGAGAATCAACATGGAAGCATTGACTCTTCATCTGTAGTTATAGATGTCCAGTGTGAGTACAACACATTAGAAAAATAATACTTACCACTCATGGGCTGATTAAGAGATAAAGGGCCGCTGGCCACAGACATGCAAAAGGCCCCAACATCTCTCCTGAACAGGAGCAAGACACTATAGTTGTTTAGTCTCTTTGTAGTCGTTTTATGTTTCCATTATACACCAACAATAACTTTCATAAACACGAGGAAGTAGACTACTGCAGCAACAAGCTGATCTGAACAACTGATCTGAGCGCTAAATGATTCCTGCAAGGGTTTTAAAAGATGGATTCAGATTTGTTCAAGTCTGTCTTTATGGTCACACGGCACTTGTACGTTAAAAAGGGTTTTGGTCCTCTTTGTCCATGCTGACCATGAAGCAATAACTTTATAGAGCAACTACATTAAAGCAATGAAGTTAGTAGTCACTATGCATGTTTCTGTTTGATGCTCCTCCCTGAAGGTGGAAGACATAATACAACCTAGTTTGCCTGAACCAGTTGTATTTCTGTACATGTTCTCCTCAGATGCTCCAAAGCTTCCCTCTGTGTCAGTGAGTCTCTCTGCTGAGATAGTGGAGGGCCTTTCAGTGACTCTGACCTGTAGCAGTGATGCTAACCCAGCAGCTAACTACACCTGGTACAAGGAGGATGAAGACTCACCAAAAGCATCAGGACAGATCTTCATCATCACTGACTTCACAGCTGAACACAGTGGGAATTATTACTGTGAAGCCCAGAACACCAGAGGACGTAGTAACTCCACCTTTTATCTGATCACTGTGTCAGGTCAGTCATTCTCATCAGGACCATTCACTTACACATTATCTTAACAATCCACTTCAACAAGCAACACACAGCAAACGCTCCTTTTAGTTACACTCCTCTATTTATTTTAGCAATCTTTGCACAACAGAGATTACTGGTCCAGAGGTTATGGCTAGCTGGCTGACACTGATCAAGTTTAATTGGGGCAGCAAATTTATCCCAAGCTAAAGGAAGCAATCACATTTTTTTGCAACAGAGTACCGTGGCTTTAGACTTGGTTGTGTGTTGTTGTATTTGATGGGACGAGAGCTCCTTTTCTGTTACCAGAGTAGCATTAAAGCATGGTGCAATCAGCAGTAGCAGGATGTTAGCTACTCTGTTTTGAATGTCCGTTCAACAACTATTATATTTCTATAATGTGACCTTCAGCCCAACTGCGTCACACTTTCCTTTGAAGTCACAGATGGATAAATAGGTATATCATCTGCATGGAGCAGATCTTGAGGTCCTAAAGATTCTGTTACACTGCGTTAAACATCTTATTGTTCTTCTGTTATGGGGCAAAAAAAGCAAGCAAAAGTTGATTTCATACACGTCTTTATTTAGAAAGCTTCTGTATCAATATAATTGTATTTCTAATGATCAGTTTCTAATGGAAACAAACAACCTGTCATTCCATAATTATTGTTCTGCTTGATCACTGTTTCCCAGGTTCAATGACAGCAGTAGTTGTTGGATTATCTGTTGGATTAGCCGTTGCTATTTTCCTGGCTATCATAATCCTCGCTGCCTTCCTATTTATGAGGTAAGCAGTTCAGCTTCACTGTGATTATGTGTAGAAATGCATCTTATATTTGCTCAGTTGTTGAGTAACTTTACTGAATCAATAATTTGTTATTTAATTATTTCTTCTGTCCAGAAGAAAGAGGTCCTCGAACCAAACCACCCAGCCTGCAGAGAGACCAGACAACAACGCTCAGGTGAGGAAGAAGACCTCAGGTGAAGAAGAGGAGCTCAGGTGTCACAAAGAGTTCACTCTCACCTGAATAGTCATCATGTCTTCTTCAAGTCTTCTTGTCCCTATTTGGAAACTTTCATCCTGCTCATTTCCAAAAAGATGAACCAATATGTTCCTGTCACTCCCTGGTTCTCCTTTACCCCGTGCTTCCTGTTTTTCAAAAGAAACACAGTGACTTTTTAGACAGAAACTAGAATTTATTATTCTTTTTATTATTATATTTATTATATTTCTAATAAATTACACTATTTGCTTTGCCCTTCTCAGTTCAAACACTAGATGTCGCTGCCATTTTGAACATCTGCTCTGCATTTATTATGGAAACATTTACTTCAGTTTATCAGGTAAACATAGCAGAGAGAGAAGATAGAAAGCGAGAGGCAAAAATTTCAGAAACATGGAAAATCTGTACTTTTTCACTGAAGGAAAGGCAAGGCAAGTTTATTTGTAGAGCACATTTCAACAACAAGGCGATTAAAAGTGCTTCACAGAAAACCATTAAAAGCATCAAAACATAATGCAGAATAAAACAAGATTTAAAAACAATTAAGAACATTCATTTTAAAACATAAAAAAGTCAAAAAGCAAAAAATAGAATAAAAGTTGCAGTGCAGTTTAAGAAATAAAATGCAGTAGTGAGATGCAGAAATTGATTGATATCCTTGAATCTGGATCAATTAAAGGCAACAGTAAACAGAAAAGTCTTCAATGTGGACTTAAAGGAGCTGAGGGTCTCAGCAGACCTGCAGCTTTCAGGGACCTTGTTCTAGATATGTGGAGCAGAAAAGCTGAACGCTGCTTCTCCATGTTTAGTTCTGACTCTTGAAACAGAAAGTAGACCCGTCCCAGACGACCTGAGGGGTTGGGATGGTTTATAAGGTAGCAGCAGATCACAAACATACTTAGGGCCTAAACCATTCAGTGCTTTATAAACCAGCAGCAGGATTTTAAAGTCAATTCTTTGTTTGACAGGAAGCCAGTGCAAAGACCTCAGAACTGGTGTGATGTGATCCACTTTCCTGGTCTGAGTGAGGACTCGAGCTGCAGCGTTCTGAATCAGCTGCAGCTTTCTGATTGACTTTTTACAGAGGCCTGTGAACACACCGTTACAGTAGTCAAGTCTACTGAAGATAAATGCATGGACAAGTTTCTCCAAATCCTGTTGAGACACAAGTCCTCTATATTCTTCAGGTGATAGTAGGCTGATTTTGTAATTGAAGTCAACGGGAAGTGTTTTTACTTAATTTAATTTGTTGCGGAGACGAAAGGCTATAATATTAGAAGACACTATACAACTTAACATCAGTCCCATATTTCTTGCACTGGCACATGTTGTTTTCTAGTCCAGAAACACTGACTTCCTTGCATTGTGACTCCTTATATGTTTCTGTCTACGACCAACAATCTAAGAAGTTTGGCCCTTTCATTGTTGGGGGATGTACAGCTCTCCATCCACAGATACATGTGAGCAGTTTGTAAATGAAGGGGAGCTTCATTACCCCCTGCTGGTGACCAGGAGGGATTACACCAACAAAAACAGAAGTGACCTCAAACCTGTGGTTCACTTTTTGACTTTGAAACTGAGGTTTGCCACAACATGAGAACTTGGAATAAATGTTGAATCTGGGAGTTTGTAGCACCTGACTAAGTATTAGAGAACCAGCCCCTCCCCTTAAACCCTGAAGATGTTTTACTAGTTGCTCATATGTATTCCAGGCCAACAAAAACATTTACTTATCCAATAGGTACTTAAGTTCTCTTGTTTATTGGTGCAGAGCGCACCAGCGGAGCAGCAGGAAGAATCTGACTATGCCAACCTTCGGTACCTCAGCATCATCTGGCCAGCTCGGCCCCGCAGACGCAAGGAGGAAGAGGAGGTTATGGAGTGCACACGTGTCAACTCTAAGAGTGCCACTGCTGCCAAAGAGTGAGTCTGTTACAATCTTTCTTTGCCACACAAAGTTTATTCCCACTGTTTTATTGCCGTTTAAACCTGTTCTTGGTTAATATTGTGAGTTTACTGTCTTTCTTTCACAGGTAAAAGCGTCCAGAAGCTGTGGATGATTCACCTACACTGTACAGCTCAGTCAGCAAACCATCAAGAGTATGAACACAGCACAGATCTGGGGTCTGTTACTTTACAGTTTTTTAGCAGGTTCAACACATGCATGAATATCAGGTTTGACAAACCGTATTAATCATGGTTATGACTTCCAGCAGAGTATCAGTCAGCCAATGGGTGGTCAGCTTGTAATATATAAATAGCCTACCAGGACATAATTAGCTTGAACGTGTTACTGTTGAGGATTGGGTTATGTAAAATACGAGTTCTTTCCTTTTCTGAGTTCTTTTCATCTTCTATAAATGCTTTGAGTAAAACATCACGCTGCATTAAACCATTAAGCTATAAATGCTTTGAGTAAAATATCACGCTGCATTAAACCATTAAACTATAAATGCTTGGAGTAAAATATCACGCTGCATTAAAGCTATAAATGCTTTGAGTAGAATATCACGCTGCATTAATACGCTGTAGTATACATTTCTGTTTTATATGACATTTATATATGACAAAGGCATCAAGTCTAAATATGGTCATAGCAACAGCAAACGTATGCATCTGTAACCGCAAACACGCTTTTGAGCACATTGTGACCACAGGCACCTGCTACTAAGGAAACCACCATGTCTCAAAAGACACAGAACCTGTCTGGCACTTGCCTATAAATACCGTGACAACTGCGTACTCCGGCAGTTCTTCTCTCACTCTGTCCCAGAGACTGAACCACTTTTATTCGAGAAATCGAATAAAAGATTTTCCCACATTTGTAATTACTGGTAACTGCTTCTAAGCGCTGAGGGGATTTTCTGCAAGGCAAAAAGGAAACGGTTGATGAATTACAATGTGACTTTTGCTCTTGTAGCTTTTTAAACATATAATACTGGTGAACTGACTCTTAGCTACTGAGGGGAAAGCCTCCAAGTAAAAAAAAAATTGGTTATGGTACTGTGTGTATAATAACTCTTGTTGAAATAAAATATATACTCTAAAATAAGATTGTAGATCTCTACTCAATGGGGACTCCTGTTTAATGGAATAAGATAGCTTCCAGGTTTTTCGAGACACAAAGGTAAACACTGGGCCGAGGTCATTGACCAGGGAACACAATCCAGCACGATTTTACTGGTAGTGCTAGAAAAGACTCTTATAAAGTGCATTTGTCTATAAACAGCATGCCTTTACGACTTTCTGCTCTGCTGTTCTTTTTAGTTGAATTAGCTGTTTTTGTTTTCAAATATATCCAATATTCCTCTGCTAATTTTTGTAATTTTTAATAAAGGTGCATCACAAGTTTGTGTTTTGTCTAAATTCTCGTCTCTAAACTTAAAGGTGCTATATTGGACTTTCAGAGCATGTATACATATATATGCTCTGAATATATATATATATATATATATATATATATATATATATATATATATATATATTAGTGCTGTCATATTAGCGCATTATTAACGGCGTTAACGCAAACCAATTTTAACGCCGTCAATTTTATTAACGGCGTTAACACATTTCAATTTTTCAATTTTTTTCTCGCAAGCACCACGCCGGATGTAGCTCAACCGGAAGCAAAACAATAGGCACGCCATTTGGGCTTGGAAGCTAGGCTAACGTTACGGTTTTAAATGAATGAATGGTGAGCGCGATACGGCAAAATGAATGATAAGACACTAATGAATGGAAAGTTTACTTTCAAAAAGTTGTCAGATGATTCCCTTGACAAGACCAAAGTGGTATGTGCCATTTGTCATTGTGAACTGAGCTATCATCGTAGCCTATCCAGTCTGAAATACCACTTGATGGCCAAGCACACAGCTGATGCTAACTCTGCGCCCCCTCGTCATAGCAGACAAGAATGGATGACTTCAGAAACACATGGACACCACAACAAAGAACAAACGTATTGCAGCCATAGCTAAATGGTGGCTACTGCGTGTAGCCTGTTAATGTTGTGGAGGACGAGGGTCTACCTGATATAATACGCATCGCATCCAACGACAGGACAGGAGCTTCACTGTTGTCTGAACATGTCAACAGGCTTGTCTGTTTGAGTAGCTGGCTGAAAACAAAGAAGTAGGAGGCTTACCTTTTATTGGTGACCTAACTGTTACGGTTCATTGTTCCAAAATAAGAGGCCTGACTGCTATGTTCACAGCTCTCTCTCTCTCTCTCTCTCTCTCTCTCTCTCAAGCTCTTGTTTACCTGAAATGTGCACTTTATAATTGTATTTTGTACCGCCCTGTTTGGCAACCTCTTGAAAATGTGTCAAGACTAAGAGGCTCAGACGTACAGACGGATGTATCCGGTCATTCTTCAAAATAAAACATGTTTTTTGATTATTATTATTCTTTTTCATTCTTTCTGTGCGGCCCGGTACTAAGGGGATGTTGCGTCACTCGCTCTCAGACGAAGCCGCTTTTGAGTGTGATTCGACAACATGGCACCAACGCGTGCTGAGTATACTGATATTGTTTTTATTACCATGTGAAAGCACCTGGGCCGACAGAGTTAGTTTAGGTTATGTTACTTAACTTATTGTTTTGTTATGCACCTTCCACACACACACACACACACACACACACACACACACACACACACACACACACACACACACACACACACACACACACACACACACACACACACACAGCATGCAACACTACTGATACCACTGATGTTCACACCCCCATCATATGTTCTGTTCTACAATATAGTTCTTACTAATTCTACCCTCTGATTCCAGTTTCTTTATTGTGTCTTTCTCTGCTGACATTCATTCCTTAAGGCTCTGTAGTTATACGTATCATCTGATACTAGCCCAGAGTTAAGCATCTTCATCTAGCAAACTATACCTACCTTGGAGTGTTACAATAGCCAGTATAATTGTATTTCATGTGTCCATCCAGGCAAATTGGTGGAGCTAAATGCACCAACGTGTGTGGCTGCGTGCGCGGCAAAATCTTGGTCACCCCCGACAAATTCTCACTCCAAGGTTTTTTGAAAAGTTGGCAGCTCTGCACCAACCTTTTTGAAACCGAAAGCTACTTCAAGGGTACAAAATTATACAAAGGGCTACTTGTTTGATACAAACTTCCTGAACAACAAAGTTGCACGGATCACCTTTTAATAATAATAATAATATATGTGAAGTGACTGTCTGATAACATATCAATGTTAATTATTCCTCACAATAATTATTAACAATTTCCACAACAATGATGGTAGGAAACAGATATATTTAAACATGAAACATTTATTTCTGTTGATCTGTTTCAACATTTGAAAGTTATCACATCTCTGATAATTGTGTAAATATATTTGACAGTTTTGTATAAAGCACATATGAAGCATTTTGTTCAAAATCACACCTGTTATATTTCTTTTTACAAATGATCACTTCTATTTTTTTGGGAAATCATTAACTGTCATATCTACCTACTATCTTTGTAACATTTAACAAATCATGAACTCTGTCTGTATAAATGATCAGTTATGTAAGATTTCACATTTTTATGTTAATGTTGTCGTGTTTTCAATGAAAACCTATGTGATCTTTTTCTTTGTCTGTACTCCGTTACTGGGAAGCCTGGCATTGCATACTGTTCACCAATGTGCTGTAGTCGGGAGTATAATTTGACACTGCAACTCTGAGTGAGTCTTGTAGGTGTGCATCAGTCAGACGTGTTCTGTGTTTGTTCTTGATGAAATTCATGTTAGAAAAGCATGCATGTCATGTCCACTTTGAAACAAAGGACACACATGGCTCAAGTTGATCAAAGTCACCAAACCTGTTCTCAAACTCTTGCCCCAGTCTGTTAATGACTTGACAGTACTTTTCTACAGCTTTGTCTAAAGCCCCAGATGCAGAAGCATTGTCATTCAACACTGACTGTGTGGAGGGAAAGTGCAGCACTTTTTTCCTCTGTAAATGCACAGAGAAAATGTTCATCTTGGCTTTGAATGCGTTGACAGCGCTTATCATGTCAGCGACAGTCTTACCTTTGCCTTGCAGCTCACAGTTCAAATGGTTCAGTTTCCCAGTAATGTCCGTTAAAAATGTAAGGTCAAGTAACCACTCTGTGTCCTCGAGCAGCGAGGTGTCTTCCCCTTTGGATTGCAGGAACTCTTTGACTTCGCCCAAAAGTGACAAAAAACACTGCAAAATGTGTCCCCTGCTGAGCCATCAGATCTCTGTGTGGAATAACAGGTCACCGTACTCAGCCGACAGCTCCACCAACCTTTTTCTCCACGAAGAAGCTTTTCACCGCGTTGTAGATGTCAATTCCCCTCGTTGCTGCCTTCAGGGGAAGAAGTGTCAGGACTTCTTATAAACATCATCAGCTGAGCTGTACTGGCGCTGTCCACGGACTCGTCACACTGGATGCTGAACCACCTGCACTCAGCCAGTTCCCGGTCCAGTTGCTCCGTCAGGTTTTCGGATAGAGCCGACACTCTTCTAGCCATCGTACTTGCCCCCAGTTGGACATCAGAGAGAGTGGCGATGGCATCAGGACCATTTCTCGTCTTTAAAACAGTGTTTGCAAAAATCATCATTGCTTCTTTTAACCCTTCAGGGTCTTAGGCCTTTTCTCGATTTTACATAATTTCTTAAATTCACCTTTTTACATACCCATGTGTTACATCTAAAATTGCAGAACAATCTCAGCTCTCTATATAATGAGGCACAATTGTCATAAGGCACAAGTGTCAAGTGATAATATGGCCCTAAAGCTGAAAAATTGAATCTCGATTTAAAAAACATTCTTCATATCTCTTGAGAAAACATAACTTTACTCATGTGGACGAAACATTTTGATGCTAGAAATTGGTTTGCCAAAGGTTTTAGGTTCACAAAAGCAGTGAAATATATAAATAAAATGGTAGATACATGTAAATAAATGTCTAAAACCAAATTTTGTATTATCGTTCTTTTAGCAGAAATGTGGTCTGTCACACCTTTCATTAAAATGATAGAAATGGGACTGAGAAATTACTTCACACTGAAGATAAAGCTTCATGGGGTGTGTGCAAATGAAAAATGACCATCACAATTTTTGTTGTTTTTAAATAAAATATGTATTATTCATAAATAAAAAAATATTTACACAATATACATGTTCAGAAATAGAAAACAGACCCGGGCTGGTGGGGATGGCGGTGGTGAATCTTTCTGTAAAATAAATGACTACTAGTTAGTAGTTTGAACAGTTCAACAGGTGTACGTGTGTAGCTGAGCTGTGTACATACCTGGTAAACAGTGTCCAGGCTTTCTCTGTCTTCCACGTCGACAGCATAGGTGCAGGTATTTATTTGTTCTTTCACAAAACACAACAGAACAAAACTCAGGAGCAGGTTGTCACTTAAAGGTGAATAAAGAATAGCTGCTCCACCTTAACACTCATCCCACCTTAAGTGCTCAGATCACATATCACAATTTAGCCTCGGGGTCGCATTTCAGGTGTTGTCAAACGGACCTAAAAGCCTGGTTTTGTCAATTCTTCTTTCTTTTTGTTGACAGTCGAAGGTTTATGCAAAGGTTTTATGTATATCTCTTTGTATCACCCCATAAATCAGAAAATACAGCCATAAAATAATCTATTTTCCATTTATACTAAATGTAGTATAAATGAGGCTCTGAATGCTGTGTGAACAAACCCCTCTGCATAAACCCTCAGAATATATGTAGGAATGAAAGAGTAAAGTTTGGTGATGTAAGAGCTGCTGAAGTGGAGATTTCTGGATCAGAGTCTGAGAACAAACTCATGAGAGAAAACGTCCTTTAAAGAGAAGTTTAGTTACATGACATCATGATGAAGACTCTACAGGTGAAGAGGGTCAACACATGAACTCATAGATATCACCATGAACCTTCACCACTTCATCACTGACATTAAGAGGAGTATTTATTGTATTACAAATGTTATGTTTAAATATGCAAATTAGGTATTATCTAATTGTAACTTTTGGAGAATTTAGGAGAAATCTACAGACATAAATAGACAAAGTAGTAAAATAAAAAACTGAATGTGTATTTTGGTGTTTTCTTTCCACAAAGAAGACATGTGACAAAATCTGTAAATTGTCCAGTGCATTAAAAACAATATTTTTGTCTGTATAGTGTCTCTTTAATCCCTTTTTTTTAAATAGTTTTTGATATGCTTTTGTCACACCTGTATTTTTCCCCAGTACTGGGTTATGTAAAGTTTGCAACACAACAAACCGGTTGCTTGTTTCATCTGATTTGGGTATTGCCTGACATCACGCTCTGTTGCTATAATAAGAATGAAGGAAGGTAGGCTGGTTCTCTGTCTACTGACCACAGAGGACAGTGATCCATCAACACCTTTGCCAGACGGAGACGAGAGGAGCAGCGATGGGTTTCACAGCAGCAGCCGGTGGATTTGTCGCCTTCCTTCTCTCCATGCCAGGTACTGCACATCCACATTTACAGAAGGTTGATTGCACAGCTGTAAAACCTCATCAGTTAATGATTACTCAGAACCGTACAGCTCGAGTGTCTTCAATCACAGTTGTTTTCACCTGATAACAATTCCAACAGAAGTGTTGCACAGTTGGAGACGATGAAGTTAGTGGGGCGGGAAGGTGATCAGTTCTGCGATTGCATTCCGATATGCAGATAAATACTGTTTGAAGTATCGACATTAATTCAAACTAAATGTATTATGTTGGTATTTTATGCAGAAATTGTTCTTCGCTAGCCAGGTTTCCATCTGCAGGTAGAACACATTTTAAACAAACTTCCAGAAATCTGAAAAGTCAAGTTAATTAGTTGTTCTATCCACTACTGCTATGCAAATAGTGCATTACAGTAGAACAGTTCAGGAAAACAGCTGGGTGTCATGAAAGCTTTGAGATCTGCATTAGAAATGTGCCGCCGGTCCCTTTTTGTTATTTTTGTGGTGTAATTTAAAATACTTCATATCCATCAAATCTGTACAGTTTTTAAGCGTAAAGGTTATGTAAGTCAATAAACCATTGAAATTGTGTAAAAAAAAATACACAACCAATTTTTCTGATGTAAGGAAATGCATTAAAGTGAAGCAAATTCAAAAAAACATGATTCTTCTCTTGAGAGATTTAACACTGAAAGTGTTTTACGAGCCGCTCAGGGACTCAAATGTCTAAATTATTGCAGAAGGTGGACCAGTTATTTACAGTACGACAGCAGAGTTAGAACGTTTGGAGATTTTGTTTCTGTTTTTTTCTGTTTAAATCTTTAAATCTTTTTAAAAAAACCTGCAGTAAAGCAATCCTCATTTCGCAAATCATGTTTCCACTCGTGTTTAAAGACGAATTAAACACGTTTGATTTCACACTGCTCCTTATCTACCCTAAAATCCAAAGCACATCTTTTGCGAAGGAAATACTTTTTTTTCCTGGTAAGAAATTTGCTTAATGCAAAATTACAACAAACAAAGCATAAAGCATTTCTTGCATTGCCCTTTTCAACAGGAAGCAAACACATGCAAATACACAAAAAAGGGAACATGATGCGGAACGAGCTGAAAATAAACGTCTTGCCCTTTTTCCTTTTTTAAGCGTTCAATATGTCTCAGATTATTGATACTCATTTTTACATGTTATGAAAGTGCAAGCACAGCATTGAACGTTGCCATCACTCCCAATTTAATAACATCTGTGAACAGAAGGACTTTCATGAAGCAACTACACTAACATTCAGTGCTTTGGGTCTGAGCTGTGGATATATATACCTATTATTATTATTATTATTATTATTATTATTATTATTATTATTATTATTATTATTATTATGGTGAATAACTACTAATTGGTTCACAAAATCGAGAATTGAGGAAAAATGTGCAGTCTTCATCAGCAGAGCTGAACATGAATTGTTGTCAGACACACACACCGTGTATAAGAAGTGGACGTAGTCATGGAGACGTAGTCATGGAGACGTCACCCGTTGGTTTGTGGACTGGAGATTTTCCCGTCGCCATGTTGTTGTTGTTTTTTTCCACAACCGATGAACAGGAAGTGACCATATTTGAATGTGGAGGAGTGACGTAGAGACGGTGTATACGTCTCTGTGTCGACCTGTCAATCAGCTTGTAGCCCCGCCCTAAAGCGTCCCCTGCTTTATGGTCTGTTTGACTCTAAATGAGCATAATGTACTAAATGAACTTCATGCTGTATTGAAGAAGACTTGAGGCCGGTCAGGTCGGAGTGATGAATGAAGCTGGAGTCATTCTGTTAAATGAAGTTTGGTTCTCCAGCAGGATTCCATAATGAAGCGCTTGTTCTCTCCTCTTGTGGATCTGATTGTGGTTTCTGATGTGCTCTGTGTTACAGTGGTGCAGGGTCAGCATGGAGTGGATTACTCTCCTGGTATCTGTGTCTCCAGAGGATCAACAGTGTCCATGTCCTGCTACGCCCAAAACCCTCCCAATGTATCTGTAACGAAAACATTCTGGTTTACTAAAGAAGTGAATAATGATCCTGTTGATCTGATGGGCGACTCAGAATACACAGATCGAGTAACGAATATCTGTGATAGAGAGAACAACTGCACTCTGACAATCAGAGACCTGAAGGAGAGCGACTCAAAGACGTACAGGTGCAGCTTCTCTGCAGAACTATCAGGTGATAAATGGACTGCTGGACCTGGAGTCACACTGACTGTCACAGGTAACATGTGGGTTTACCCCAACACACACACACACACACACACACACACACACACACACACACACACACACACACACACACACACACACAGACACACACACACACACACATCCATCCGTCCGTTTGTCACCTTTATACTCTTCAGTATAAATCTGTTATGCTCAGTTTGTTTTTGTCCTCATCCTATTTTATATCATTTCTTTCGCCGTTTCTGTGTTCATATACTTATGCATTACATTACATTTCATTTAGCTGACGCTTTTATCCAAAGAGACTTACAATAAGTGCATTCAACCATGAGTACAAACTCAGAACAACAAGAATCAGGAAAGTACTTCAATAAAGTTAAACTACAAAGTGGTATCAGTAAGTAACATTTAAGTGCTACTAAAGTGTTACTAAGGTGCTACTTTCCTTATTCAAAGTGTAGTCGAAAAAGATGTGTTTTTAGTTTTTAGTATGTACTCCTTTTTCCTACAAAACAAAACAAAACAAAAGGTGTATTAATGGTGTTGAGCATGTTAAAAACATAATTGCAAATGTGTGTGTGTACGTTGACAGAACCTGTTTGGAGTGTAGACTTCCAATGTCTGCACTATTTATGATGTGTGTGTGTCTGTGTGTGTGTCTGTGTGTGTGTTTCTTGTAACAAATGACTCAGTGTTCTTCCTCACGTATCCAGCTCTGCAGGTTACTGTGACCAGAGTGAAGGACTACATCTCTCACATCGAGGCAGAGCTGAGTTGTAGCAGCAGCTGTGGTGATCCTTCCTACGTCTGGTTCATTAACGGATATGAAGTTCCTGGACAAAGTGCTTCCTACACGGGTTATTTGAAACCTGGAGACAGCGTCTCATGTGCTCTGAGGGGGTCTGATGATCACCGCTCTCCTTCACTGTGTGAGTATGCGTCACGGTGTCATGAAACAACAACAACTAAACGACAGGATCGTTCCAGACGAGCCAGGCCTGGGCAGAATCGATCATTGGCGATTGTATTGTATTGTATGATTTAAAAACTATCCGAACATGTTCTGCAAACTACAACTAGCCTACAAATCAGATCTAACAGGATGCAACTATCTCTTTGACTTCCTGTATATTCTTTGAGGGCAGCTAGACACTGTCAGACTTCACCCCCTGATACTTTACAGGTGAACGCGCTTACTGTCGTTTTTACCCAAAGGTATCAATCTGGAAATTAAAAATGTATGCAAGCTGCTGTTCATTTGCATACATTTTCACTGTGAAAACGTGTTCCTCATCTTGTAAACTTTTTTCTCCTCCAGATGCTCCAAAGCGTCCCTCTGTGTCAGTGAGTCCCTCTGGGGAAGTCAAGGAGGGCAGTTCAGTGACTCTGACCTGTAGCAGTGATGCTAACATAGTAGCTAACTACACCTGGTACACGGAGAATGGAAAGAAACCTCTCAGTGAAGAACCTCAGCTTGTCTTCAGATCCATCCAGTCCTCTGACTCTGGACAGTATTACTGTGAAGCTGAGAACCAGCTGGGGAGGAAGAGGTCTGAATCCATCTCTATTGATGTGAAATGTGAGTGAAACATCTTATTGGTAAAAAAGAAGATTGATTTTGTCTGTCATAGATGTTTTTAGGGTCAGTTTTAGTCGACATTGGCATTGCTGCTGTCGCTCAATTGGCGACGTAATTAAAGTCTAGTGTGTAAGATTTGACGACATCAACCGCCGAGGGTGCAGATTACAACCGACTGAAACTTTTCCCGAAGCACGTTAATTTTTTTTTCTTCCCCTTTCTCTTAAGAAACTTCCTCGTATGTGGATATAAACGGCTCATTTTATGCCAATGAAAACAAAATGGTTCTTATTTGCAGGTCATTATACACTAAAGAAAACAGACTTATGAATATTATATTCCATCCAAACGCAACACACTCTTCCTTTTTTAAATGAATGAAATGTATTATACACAGATAAACCCCTTGAGATGTATCCTCTCATCTTCAAGGAGGTCCCAAACAAACGCTGAGAAAACAAGTCAAAGACCAGAAAAGTACACAACACAATGTTATATAACACAATGGTGACAACCATATGAATAACAAAGGGAGATGTATTATTATTTCTTTGTAAAATAGAAACGATTAAGAGTACAACCTAAGAATAGACAGTGAAACAATGATCAATTTCTAAATAGAAAGAACATGATGGCATTACGTGTTAGGAGTTGTTTTAGAGCTAAGAGTCATTTACTTCTAATTTAATAACCTCTGCGTGTTTTCTTGATACCCTACGTTTCCTGGAGATTGCGACAAAAAAACGTGGACTTGCATTCAGCTGTAGTTTATTAGTGTAGGAGGAGAAACTACCAGTGATGGAAACAGTGAAGCAAAAGCCTTTTCTGTCAAAGTATCCTGCAAACTGCTGACAAATATTTATTGTGCTGAAAATGTTTCTCCTCCAGATGCTGCAAAGCGTCCCTCTGTGTCAGTGAGTCCCTCTGATGAGATAGTGGAGGGCAGTTCAGTGACTCTGACCTGTAGCAGTGATGCTAACCCAGCAGCTAACTACATCTGGTGGACGTTGAAGACATTTCCTTATTATCGTCAAGTCAGTGATGGACCTCAGATTGTCTTCAGCTCCATCCAGTCCTCTGACTCTGGACTGTATGTCTGTGAAGCTAAGAACCAGCTGGGGAGGAGGAGATATAAATACATCTCTATTGATGTGAAATGTGAGTGAAACATTTATGAAAATATAACAAACATCTTAAATGTGTTCAGTCTTAGCAGGAGAAGACTTCACTGATTGTTAGAAAAATTCACCCGACACCTGGTGGTAAAATCATTGATCAGGACATAATTACACAACATGATATGTGAATTGCGCATCCTGGACTGCTCGTCGAATGAGCGAAGAACAACCTTCTTAAATACATTAATCACACAATCACAGATTGTGTGATTGTAGATTGGCTTGCATCGGCATGGTCATATGATAACAAGGAACACCATGTTCTTCAAACAGAGCGGTCTCCTGACTTCATCAAGTAGTTTGCCAGAGTTCATATGTAATATTTAACATGGTAGAGTTCAATGAGAAGTCTCAAGCCTTTACACAGTATATGATTAATAAACAGAACATATGATTATTAATATAACAGTGAAACAGTAACTGAAAAAGAGTAAATATGTTTTTTCTTCCAACACTGATCATAACTACTTTCTTCAGCTCTACTTGCTTCACATTCAGTCTGCTGGAATTCACTGAGCAGCTTCAGGAGATTTTAGGGTTTTATTCTGTTTTGAGACCCAGATTCAAAGTCTGAAATGCTGCAACACATTAATTCACAGTTTTTAATTCAAATACCAAATGTTCTTCTCTAAAGTAACACAATCTTAACCATACTGTCTCTTAATATTATCCTCCAGATGCTCCAAAGCCTCCCTCTGTGTCAGTGAGTCCCTCTGCTGAGATAGTGGAGGGCAGTTCAGTGACTCTGACCTGTAGCAGTGATGCTAACCCAGCAGCTAACTACACCTGGTACAAGGAGAACCAACCACTGCTTCAAGGACCAGAAGGTGTTTATCGTTTCACCTCCATCACCTCTGAGGACAGCGGGATCTACTACTGCAAGTCTGAGAATCCACATGGAAGCATTGACTCTTCATCTGTAGTTATAGATGTCCAGTGTGAGTACAACACATTAGAAAAATAATACTTACCACTGATGAGCTGATTAAGAGATAAAGGGCCCCTGGCCACAGACATGCAAAAGGCCCCAACATCTCTCCTGAACAGGAGCAAGACACTATAGTTGTTTAGTCTCTTTGTAGTCGTTTTATGTTTCCATTATACACCAACAATAACTTTCATAAACACGAGGAAGTAGACTACTGCATCAACAAGCTGATCTGAACAACTGATCTGAGCGCTAAATGATTCCTGCAAGGGGTTTAAAAGATGGATTCAGATTTGTTCAAGTCTGTCTTTAAAGTCACACGGCACTTGTACCTTAAAAAGGTGTTTGGTCCTCTTTGTCAATGCGGGCTATGAAGCAATAATTTTATAGAGCAACTACACTGAAAGAAATGAATGGCAAAATCCAGTGTGTCGTTCTGAATGTCAGCTGAAGCTAATATGAAGCAGTATAAGTTACATAAATAATATTAGAAAATAGTTCCCTTTTTATGTTTGTTGACGGTGATTCTTTACTGAGCTGCAGCAGAAAGTTAGAGCCCCGATGGCTCTCTGAGCGCTTCCTACGTTAGGGGTAAAATCAAAACATGATTTATTACCTGTTATCCAGCGGGCAGTTGAATTTCTTTTTGACTCTACTTATGTTGCTGACGTCTGAGTGGGAGAAAGCAATGTTTCAATCCAATATTTCCACAGACTGTTGTGTCCAGCGACGGAAGAGAGTGGAGCAGAGTTGGTGAAAATATTGGATTTAAACAATAGTTTTGATCCACGCTAAAATGTTATCTGTTAAAGCACAAAGCAGACATCTGTGAGAAGCAGAACATGCTTTTGAAGACACAAGGTGCTGCTGGATAGCGAATAAAAGTTCTAATGTATCTCTTATTGGCTTTGAGCACAAAACAAATCACAAAGTGAGACAGGAAGTCAAAAGAACGGTTCCTCAGACGGATAAGTCCTGATTGTATATTCAGGCTTCTTGCTGAGACACTTTCAATAAACCTACACACAACTATCAGGACGAAGATACTCAATCAGCCTAATTGAGACATTTCACTTCTACACAGCTAGAAGATTGAATGAGTTTGCAAAAACATGTTAAAACGTGAGTAAAACATGTTAATACTGTATTTAATGTTGTAAGTGTAGTTAGTAGTCACTATGCATGTTTCTGTTTGGTGCTCCTCCCAGTAGGTGGAAGACATAATACAACCTAGTTTGCCTGAACCGGTTGTATTTCTGTACATTTCTCCTCAGATGCTCCAAAGCTTCCCTCTGTGTCAGTGAGTCTCTCTGCTGAGAGAGTGGAGGGCCTTTCAGTGACTCTGACCTGTAGCAGTGATGCTAACCCAGCAGCTAACTACACCTGGTACAAGGAGGAGGAAGACTCACCAAAAGCTGCAGGACATATCTTCATCATCACTGACTCCACAGCTGAACACAGTGGGAATTATTACTGTGAAGCCCAGAACACCATAGGACGTAGTAACTCAACTTTATATCTGATCACTGTGTCAGGTCAGTCATTCTCATCAGGACCATTCACTGACACATTATCGTAACAATCAAGTTAAACAAGCAACACACAGCAAACACTCCTTTTAGTTACACTCCTCTATTTAGTTGAGCAATCTTTGCACAACAGAGATTACTGGTCCAGAGGTTATGGTTAGCTGGCTGACACTGATCAAGTTTAATTGGGGCAGCAAATTGCTTCCAAGCTAAAGGAAGCAATCAATTTTTTTTGCAACAGAGTACCGTGGCTTTAGACTTGGTTGTGTGTTGTTGTATTCGGTGGGACGAGACCTCCTTTTCTGTTACCAGTGTAGCATTAAAGCATGGTGCAATCAGCAGTAGCAGGATGTTACCTGCGTTGTTTTAAATGTGAATATCCGTTCAACAACTATTTTATTTCTATAATGTGACCTTCAGCCCAACTGCTTCACACTTTCCTTTGAAGTCACAGATGGATAAAGAAGTATATCATCTGCATAGAGCAGATCTTGAGGTCCTAAAGATTCTGTTACACTGCGTTAAACATCTTATTGTTCTTCTGTTATGGGGCAAAAAAAGCAAGCAAAAGTTGATTTCATATACGTCTTTATTTAGAATGCTTCTTGTATCAATATAATTGTATTTCTAATGATCAGTTTCTATTGGAAACAAACAACCTGTCATTCCATAATTATTGTTCTGCTTGATCACTGTTTCCCAGGTTCAATGACAGCAGTAACTGTAGGATTAGCTGTTGGATTAGCCGTTGCTATTTTCCTGGCTATCATAATCCTCGCTGCCTTCCTGTTGATGAGGTGAGCAGTTCAGCTTCACTGTGATTATGTGCAGAAATGCATCTTACATTTGCTCAGTTGTTGAGAAACATTACTTAATCATTAATTTGTTGTTTAATTATTTCTTCTGTCCGGAAGAAAGAGGTCCTCAAACCAAACCAGCCAGCCTGCAGAGAGACCAGACAACAACGCTCAGGTGAGGAAGAAGAGCTCAGGTGTCACAAAGAGTTCACTCTCATCTGAAAAAACCTTTGAATAGTCAACATGTCTTCTTCAAGTCTTCTTGTCCCTATTTGGAAACTTTCATCCTGCTCATTTCCAAAAAGATGAACCAATATGTTCATGTCACACCCTGGTTCTCCTTTACCCCGTGCTTCCTGTTTTTCAAATGAAACAGGGATTTTTTAGACAGAAAATAGAATTTGGCTTGATCATATTTCTAATAAATTACACTATGTGCTTTGCCCTTGTCAGTTTAAACACTAGATGTCGCTGCCATTTTGAACATCTGCTCTACATTTATTATGAAAACATTTACTTCAGTTTATCAGGTAAACATAGCAGAGATAGAAGATAGAAAGCGAGAGGCAAAAATTTCAGAAACACATGGAAAATCTGTACTTTTTCACTGAAGGAAAGGCAAGGCAAGTTTATTTGTAGAGCACATTTCAACAACAAGGCGATTAAAAGTGCTTCACAGAAAACCATTAAAAGCATCAAAACATAATGCAGAATAAAACAATATTAAAAAGAAATTAAGAACATTCATTTTAAAACATTAAAAAAAGTAAAAAAGCAAAAAATAGAATAAAAATTGCAGTGCAGTTTAAGAAATAAAATGCAGTAGTGAGATGCAGAAATTGATTGATATCCTTGAATCTAGATCAATTAAAGGCAACAGTAAACAGAAAAGTCTTCAATGTGGATTTAAAGGAGCTGAGGGTCTCCGCAGACCTGCAGCTTTCAGGGACCTTGTTCCAGATCTGTGGAGCAGAAAAGCTGAACGCTGCTTCTCCATGTTTAGTTCTGACTCTTGGAACAGAAAGTAGACCCGTCCCAGACGACCTGAGTGGCCTGGATGGTTCATAAGGTAGCAGCAGATCACAAACATACTTAGGCCCTAAACCATTCAGTGCTTTATAAACCAGCAGCAGGATTTTAAAGTAAATTCTTTGTTTGACAGGAAGCCAGTGCAAAGACCTCAGAACTGGAGTGATGTGATCCACTTTCCTGGTCTTAGTGAGGACTCGAGCTGCAGCGTTCTGAATCAGCTGCAGCTTTCTGATTGACTTTTTACAGAGGCCTGTGAACACACCGTTACAGTAGTCAAGTCTACTGAAGATAAATGCATGGACAAGTTTCTCCAAATCCTGTTGAGACATAAGTCCTCTAACTCTTGATATATTCTTCAGGTGATAGTAGGCTGATTTTGTAATTGAAGTCAACGGGAAGTGTTTTTACTTAATTTAATTTGTTACGGAGATGAAAGACTATAATATTAGAAGATACTATACAACTAAACATCAGTCCCATATTTCATGCACTGGCACATGTTGTTTTCTAGTCCAGAAACACTGACTTCCTTGCATTGTGACTCCTTATATGTTTCTGTCTACGACCAACAATCTAAGAAGTTTGGCCCTTTCATTGTTGGGGGATGTACAGCTCTCCATCCACAGATACATGTGAGCAGTTTGTAAATGAAGGGGAACTTCATTATCCTCTGCTGGTGACCAGGGCTCTATTCTTCGTACCTGGCTTACTGAGTTAGCCGGCTAATTTTCAGGATAAGATGACGTAGGTCAGGCTTTTTGGTTCCTCGAAGCAAGTTTAGAAAAATCACCATAGCAACACAGCCAAAAATGTAAACCTGCTCCCGCGCAGGCTAACTGAAATCCACTGGATAAGCTGGCCACTCCCACCGGACAAAAAAGGCAGCTCACTTCCTCATTGATGAAGGAGCAATATTAGTTATATTAGTTTTATAGGGAGAGTTCTTCCAGATCGCCAAGATCCGTTCTCACATCATCATGACTTCCTGTACGAGCTCACATCATCATGACTTCCTCTACGAGCGCTATCGATTCTGCCGACAAGGAATCATTTATTCACGAGAGCTTCTCGAGCCGCGGACATTGATCACCACACGGCGCAGCCGAGCATCGCCCGTCTCACAGACAGAGACTATCAGCCGTTGCATGGCGTGCCGTAACGTTTATTTAGCGCTTAAGTAACTTATGGATGTGTTGAAAGCACTCATAATTATATGACAGTGTTATTAGTACACCATACATATCATTATTGTAGAACATGATTAAGGTGATTGTGATAAGAATACAGAGAATCACACAATGTCTTTTCACTGCTTCAATTGATTGAATTTCTGATTAGGAATAATACATCCATACTGATCCGCCCATACACATATTCAAACTCCTAGTTATATGGTAATCTACACCGACATGAATATACACATATATTGTACATGTATTGCTCACATACAGTACATATATCCTCATAAGTATATATTTATTCATATACTACTGCCAGCAGGCACATTTAAATAAATATAATCTGATTGATTTGGGTGATGAAGCACTTAAAATTAGCCGATACATTTTCCCAACACTGACGCATTTAACTTGTCTGATATATTTGCGACGTTAAGCTGCGTTCACACCAAAAACGTTGCAAAAACATTGTGAATATTCGCAACGCGTTTGCTGTGAATGATTAAGGTCTTGAATTCCTCATATGCGTTCATGATCATCTCCTGCTTCTCAGCGGAGAAAAAAGAAGAAGATTCCTCTGAGTTTATTTGCCATTGTACTGTTAGAACATTGTGGTGTCATTGCTCGATTATTATCCCTTTATCCCAGGTTTGATGCCACAACATGAGAACTTGGAATAAATGTTGAATCTGGGAGTTTGTAGCGCTTGACGAAGTAATTGGAGAACAAGCCCCTCCCCTTAAACCCTCAAGATGTTTTACTAGTTGCTCATATGTATTCCAGGCCAACAAAAACATTTACTTCTCCAATAGGTACTTACATTCTCTTGTTTATTGGTGCAGAGCGCACCAGCGGAGCAGCAGGAAGATCATGACTATGCCAACCTTCGGTACCTCAGCATCATCTGGCCAGCTCGGCCCCGCAGACGCTTGGAGGAAGAGGAGGATGTGGAGGTTATGGAGTGCACACGTGTCAACTCTAAGAGTGCCACTGCTGTCAAAGAGTGAGTCTGTTACAATCTTTCTTTGCCACACAAAGTTTATTCCCACTGTTTTATTACCTGTTCTTGGTTAATATTGTGAGTTTACTGTCTTTCTTTCACAGGTAAAAGCGCCCTGAAGCTGTGGATGATTCACCTGCACTGTACAACTCAGTCAGCAAACCACCAAGAGTATGAACACAGCACAGATCTGGGGTCTGTTACTTTACAGTTTTTTTAGCAGGTTCAACACATGCATGAATATCAGGTTTGACAAACCGTATTAATCATGGTTATGACTTCCAGCAGAGTATCAGTCAGCCAATGGGTGGTCAGCTTGTAATATATAAATAGCCTACCAGGACAGAATTAGCTTGAACATGTTACAAAGGAGTAATATTTTTATTTTGTCACACAGTTAAATATATAATAAAAAAAATTCAAAGAAATTCAGTAATTTCATCTTGGCTCCATGTTCTGGGTATCGGACTAAAACAATTACATGAGTTTTGACGCAAAAGTAACATGCACCTTAATTGATATGTGATGCCGAGCTAACATGTGTTTTGTCATAGGATGAGTGCTTTGACGTTGGTTTTGGACCTTCTGTTGACCAATAGACTCCTTGAGATATAATCCACTGATTTGTGCCTGAAATGTAGAGTTTAATTGTATCGTTCATTTATTAAGCACATAAGTACACATTATGGTCTGTCGGTGTCATGATAACAAAGTGTATATATGTTGTGTAATTGTTTAATTAATTCTAACTTCAATTGATCAGGCTTTATTCAGTGGTTTATCAAGGTATTTGGTACTATTCTGCAGCTGAGAAAGCCCAGCTTTCAAATATGGTAGAATTTAAAAGACTATGTATGGTAAATAGTATTAATTCTGTAAAAGCAGTTTAAATGAACAAATCAATAGAGTTGTTAGGATGGGAGTGGCTTCTAATGTGTTCTGCATTCCCAAACTGTGATGAACCAAAAACATTTTAAACTGGAAAACGTGCCTTATTGACCCCTGCAGCTAAAGAGGGATGATAAGATGATCCAGAGAGAGAGAGAGAGAGAGAGAGAGAGAGAGAGAGAGAGAGAGAGAGAGAGAGACAGCCTGTGGCCACTTCCTCAGCCTAACCCTCCTTCTGCCCATCAGACCCGAGCGGTGATAACAATACATTTCCAGATAGTTTTTTCTAGGCAAAATTAATTTTAAATCACTTAATAAAGTAATCTTAGTTAACCTCAGATAGAGAAATTAATAAACAGATATATAAGTGTTAGGCCTTAAGCAGGATCTATTTTTAAGATCTCAACTTCTGTGGGGCATTAATCTCTTCAACTAATTTGAATGTAACCATGTCAAACGACAAATTCAATTGATGAAAAATGTATCAATGATATGAGTCACTGATTCTACCTGGTCGTATGCAATCCTGTTCACTTCTATGTTGTCCATTGTTTTTCATTGTACTCTTCTTCACATGCTTCATTCATACCATTAATTTTGTTCATTTATTGGTTATTCATTGATTTTCTGTTTTGTAGTTTAGTTCTGAAATTAGTCCAATAAATATTTCATTCATGCAAAACTTGATCATTTGATTTGTTTGTGTATGCAATGAGTCACTGTTCACCGTGACGAGAACTCTGACATTTAAATCTTATTTGTTTTAATTATACAGGGCAGTAATCCAGAGATTGAGATTTAAGTGATTCATTATAAATGTTCCCTATTTTTCCAAAATTTGGTGGTGTCATAAAATGTATATAATGTTAAATTACTTTACTTGTCTGTCTTATGGTACAATCATCATTATGGTACAACCATTATTTTGTTGTTGTTATAATTTAGTTTTATCAACCATAATTGAGACATGTTATATATAATTGAAATATCTCAACAGCTTCTCTGGTGGTCTGTGCTGTGGTTGCAGGCAGAACAATCAACATCCAGTTCATATGGCAGGACAATAAAATAATAGTAAAATGGGTTGGTTATCATGAACTAAACTATACACAACCTTTTTGTACTCAGATGCATCTGAGTTTTATGAACTCAGACTTTAATAATAATAACTTTATTAATATAGCACCGTTAAAAATAAAGTTCACAAAGTTCTCTATAGAGAAGCAAAGCATAGTCATACATAACTTAAATACCGGTAAACAAAAAGGACCATACCATAAAGGCAATGAATACAACAAAACCAAACAAATAACCAAAAAGAGCAAATGGAATAGAAAACAAACAAATAAAATATAATATACAAACAAAAACAGGGGAACAAAAAAACTCCATAATAAATCATAAAAGGACATAAAAAACATTTAAAAAGCTGCTTCCATCGCTACAAAAAGACAACATTTAAATTGTCTCTAATTGTCCAATGTAACTTAAAGGTTCATTATTTACATTCTAATTAAGTGATCATATCTTTAGGCATACTTCTTATGTCCAGTCTTGTTATGAAGAAACATTTCTATTATCTTTCCAAAACACAAATGTGAAGCGGACAAAATGAGGAAATAATGGTGTTACAGGTAAATGTTATGCAAGATTTTAGAGTGAATCTTTCTGATTAAGTCCAAAACATAGAATTGGAAAGGAAAAAAAAGTCAGTTTAAATTATTCAATTGTGAATAGTGAAAGTTTTCCCTTTCAAAATCTTATCATAGTTTCCTCATGTAACTAGTGTGACCTTGATCCCACTAACTATATCACTGAGGATGATTATATGAAATAAAAGCTTCACATAAAACAGCTCCTACATTTTAATGTGAATGAGCATTGTGGCGCCTCCCTGTGGCCATAATAGGTAGTGCTGTTCTGAGCAGGTCGCTGTACACTATACTGTACATGATTGCATGTCAAGACCTTTGTGTTCTCTGGAAGGTGAATCCTACTGACTTTAGCGGTCACCTGACTTTTAGAGGGTCATGAGATGACATCCTGTTATTTCTATAAACTATATTTTCAGAAGTTGATGCATCGTTGACATCATTAATAAAGAAAAGAGGAAGGAAGCCAGGCCGGTTTTAAATAGCCTGATAACTGTTCAACATAACCACAGAAGACAGAAGCTGACTTCAAGACAACATCCTCCTTTTTAATGTAGAAATGTTCACGGTGACTTAAGACATAAAGTGTTTTAATCTTCCTGTGATTCAACAGAGAGGAGCAGCTATGAGTTCAACAGCAGCCAGTGGATTCGTTTTCCTCCTTCTCTCTGTACAAGGTACTGTACATCTATATTTATATGTGAGGCCGTTAGTGCAGCTCAGAAAAACAGAGGAAGCTGTGTTTTTAGTTAAGAAACTGATTTTATGTTATAAAATGTGGTGCAAGATTCACTTTTCTTTCTTTAGATTGAAGTCTTGACAGGACGACCAACACAGAGCTGTTTTTAACTCCAGCAGCATCTCTATACACTTTAACTTTAACATTATAAACTTTAGAAACTGAAGAATTGTGCACCATCAAAGACAGTAAAGTTGTGTTTATGTGGATGAAAGTAATGACTGTACGAACATTAACAAAGAAAACATCCTCTGAATAATTTGTTTAATAAAATTCATCCTATTGAGGAACTTCCTACAATCGTTCAGCCAGCGTCTCCATTCATGACACAGAGAGGCTGTAACAGCGTCTCTTAAAGGGGAAGTGTGGAGGATTTGGCGACATCTAATCTCTTTGTGATCGCTTTGCCTCTTTGTAGTCGTTTAATGTTTCTTTCTTGTCATTCCTGGTTGGTTTGTGTCTCTTTGAGTGACAGCTTGTCGGCTCCTCAGAGGCCCAGGGGCCCAAAGAGGAGCCATGTCGGTGATCTTCTCACCAATCACCATTAAACGAGGGATTTAACTTTTGGAAACTTAATTCACATCTGAAGTGTGTGTTTGTGTCTACTTTTTAAAGCCTTTACCAGTCAAATGTTTAAAAAAAGCCCTCTGTCAGAGATCTGTTATCTACATTTCACACCTCAGAGTTCTACATTTCTCAGCAGCAGCCTGACCACAGACAGAAAACCACAGAGCAAATAGACTCCTTTTCCCATGAACTGCACCATTCTAATATTTAATCTTCAGCTTTTTAAAATCTTATTTAAGTTGACAGGTTCAATACATTGCTGTTCTTTCCACCTGCAGAGATCATGTGTACATCGTTGACTCTTTCTTTACTTTATACATCTTTATCTACAGTATAACCCTTTTTAAAACAGACAAAAGTCCCCAACAAAGAAGTAAAGATATATAAAGAAACGTGACACGGAATAAATCCTCGTCCAGATAAACTTTGCCTCTCACTGACTTAAAGTGGGATGTTCTGAGTAACGTAGCTTCACACACTGAAGCTCCTTCACTACATGAGAGTCTGTCCTCTGATGTTGTTCTGAGTGTGACAGGTTCCTGATGTGCTCTGTTGTGTTACAGTGATACAGAGTCAGGATGGATGGAGAGTGACCTACACTAGAGATTGAGACATAAACTCATCTTTACAATGTTTACTGAGGGAATAAATCAAGATAGAAGTAGAGTCATTTATATAGACTTCTATACAACCAGAGGAGTCACCCCCTGGTGGACAGGAGAGAGAATGCAGCTTTAACACATGATCTAGTTTCAAGTCTTCTTCAATACAGCATGATGTTCATTTAGTAAATTATGGTCATTTAGAGTCAAACAGACCATAAAGCAGGGGATGCTTTAGAGGCGGGGCTACAAGGTGATTGACAGGTCTCTACCACGGTGTTGTCGGGTCTGGTCCAACCCTTTCAGTGTGTTTTCATTTCATAAACCAGAGGTGTTGCCCCCTGGTGGTCAGTAGAAGGAATGCAGCTTTAAGACACACCATGATTGGCTTCACTCTTCAGGCCCAGAGGTTGCCGCCCGGTTAGCCTTCAGAAATACATCATAGTGGCAGCAATATATTGTGTCAGGAAGTGACCTCCACACATTCACCTCTGTCCTCTGATGTTATGACTGATCGTGGTTTCTGGTTTCTCTTCCAGTGATTCAGGCTCAGAATGACAGGAGAGTGATTTACAATCCCACTCAGATCTGTGCCTTAAAAGGATCAACAGTGACCTTACCCTGCAGCTACACACCCCCCTCCAGAATAAATGACGGTGATACAACAGTTGAGAGAGCGTTCTGGTTTACTAAAACCAAAACGCTGGCTCAAGAACCGGTGGATCTGAGAACAGACCCAGAGTACGCAGGTCGAGTGCAGTACAGTCATGGCAACAACGTCTGCACTCTGACAATCACTGACCTGAGAGAGAGCGACTCGGCAGTGTACAAGTTCAGGTTCATGACGAACCGACCGGACTGGAGCTATACCGGTGAACCTGGAGTCACTTTGTCGGTCACAGGTAACACTTGTTGTTGTGTAGGTCAGCTCCAAATGCTCAACATTTGGGAAACACTAATGGTGTCTCCGTTGACAGTTCATATTTTCTGTTTCTTCACTAATCTAGGTTTCCAGGTCCAGATCAGCAAATCAACATCATGTGTAACATACCACAAAGTGTGGGCAGACCTGACGTGTCACAGCAGTTGTCTTCCAACTTCTTCAACTTCCTACAGCTGGTACGAGAACGGAGTGAAAATGTTGAGAGAAAATACGTCTTTTCATCACTACTTTTATTCTAAAGAGAGTTATTCCTGTGCTGCGAGAGGATATGAGGCGTTCCCGTCTCCGTCAGTGTGTGAGTTTCCTCCACAGACTTCCACTCACATGACGCCGAGCAGCTACAAGCTTTCACGTGTTTTTACAGCGATGCAATTACTCCAGTGAAGCGTTTAATAATAGTTTTAATAATCACAAATGTTTAATTTTTTCAGGTGTTACTGGTCAATCCTGCAACAGAGTGACGTACACTGACAGAAGAATCTGTGCCTTCAAAGGCTCGTCAGTAAACATTTCTTGCACATATAATGGTTATGACTATATCCGTTCTGAATTCTGGTTCAACCCTGAGCGACCTGAGGACCTTCGTAAAGACCCCCGGTATGCAGGTCGTGTTCAGGTCGTAGAAACAGAGAGAGGACCCTCCACTCTGACAATCACTGACCTGAGAGAGAGCGATTCAGCCGAGTACCGCTTCAAGTTCAAAACAGAAAGCTTTGAATGGAGGAGCAGTTTACCTGGTACAACTCTCACCGTCACAGGTACAGATGAACAGTAGCAGAAGTGTCAGTATTCATCACAATGATTATACTTTATGATAAGGTGGGATTGTTAATAATTTTAATAATTGTTGTTGTTGTTATATTTGTTAAAATAATCACTATATCACCACAGCAATCAATAACATTAATGCTTTGACATTCTTTTTTTTTTACGATGAAATACTAGAGCTCGGGGAAGCGGTGGCCGTCCCGTTCCGTAATTCCCCAAATTAAAGTGTAAATAACGGCACACCTACATTTTTAAGCATTAAACTAAATAATATGACTTCTCTGTCATGAAATGTTGGTCAATGAATATCGACATTTCTTAGCAAATTTATAAAACATATGCAGTTAAAAATGGCTCAAAATATAAACCATAATCTGAGATAGAGTTTATTGTTTGGGACTAATCTACGTCATGAAATAAAAGCATGTCAACCCAGAGTGTCTATTGCTTATATTTTATCAGTAACCTCTGTGTAGCATTACAATCACAGCAAAGCTCATGTAGCGGCCGGTTCATCAGCTAGCTAACGTGAGTTTGCTAATCTCACCATGTTATCATGCTAATGTTATACTGCTCCCCGCCGCTGGGAGACTACAGCCAGAAGGAGAGCAGACGGCCGCTCCGGACATGGAGGCGCCATGGTTAGCGCTAGCTGAAAACCAGTTGCTACGGCCGCGACAGCTCTCTCCGAAGCTAGCACCCGCTCTCCTCCAGGCAAACTAGTTTCCCAGCGGTGAGGAGTGAGGTGGACGGCCCGCTGGGTTTAACTCTTGTATCTATTTTTGTCTGATAAACAGTAAATCCATCAAATTCAGCGCCCCATGCCATATCGTAATTATTTTAAGCTACTGTAGCTGTCATATTGGTTTTCGCTGCATCAAGACTTTGGTCTCTTTTGCTCAGCTTTCAGCTCTAGTGTGGTGTTGGATAGACCAATCACAAGGTCGGAAAAGAGATTCAAATGTACATAAGAAAGTGGTAGAT
This sequence comes from Myoxocephalus aenaeus, assembly GCA_038501785.1. Classification (NCBI taxonomy): domain Eukaryota; kingdom Metazoa; phylum Chordata; class Actinopteri; order Perciformes; family Cottidae; genus Myoxocephalus; species Myoxocephalus aenaeus. The sequence continues at coordinate 479,912 of JBAMJR010000277.1, read as the reverse complement.
TGTGCACGGTGTCATTTCATATCACATTGCTGTTCCTCGTTCACAGATCCAGATGTACAGGTGCAGGTGATCTGGTCTTCTACTGGTCCAAAGCTGATTTGCCACAGCAGCTGTCTTCTTTCTGGCCGTTCGTCCTTCGTTTGGTACCAGAATGAAACAAAAAAGATTCCGGATGAAACATCTCCTTCTTACGGAGGAAACGTTGATCCCGCCGACAGTTATTCCTGCGCTTACCAGAGCTACCACTCCCCTCCAGTGTGTGAGTTTACTCCACTCTCTCTCAAACAGAATGTCGACAGGTGGAAACTTTAAACTAGTAGAATTAATACATAATACAGTTTTTATTTTTTACAGAAACAACCTCTTTAATGTGATGTGACAAGTATTAACTGTTAAGGACAGATATGTCCACCAGGACCGTAGACTGTATATAAGAAGTGGACGTAGTCAGTTTATGTGGAACCCCAAACAGAGCTAAATGGAGAGCGAATATTGGACTTCCGGTGAACACAAACACAACTCACAATGAACACTGTTTGGTTTGTGTCGACTGGACGTGTAAAGAGGCATCAGCTTGTCAGCTATGAGGTGATCATACCAGTCTTGTGTTGACAGCTTGTTCCTACTGCCACCAAGTGGCCAAAAGATGAACATTTTGTGTGAATATCAGAGTCAATGTTGAACTCATCATATGCTCATCACATCACAGCCTCCACAGTCTCACGACACATCACGCTACTTTAAATACGCACAGCAGAATCATCTACTATCAACACGTATAAATTAAACACACACTAATGCTTCCAAGCTCCTTTCATATAAATATAATAATCCATAGGTGGAAGAAGAAGTACTCTTTTAAGATATCTTACATGAGTTAAAGTAGTAATACCACAGTTTAGAAATACTTTGTAACAAGTTTAAGTCCTGCATTTAAAACTTATAGGAAAAGCGCACCATTACAGTATTATTGGATTATAATTATTGATGCAGTAAGGTGGTCATCACTTTACTATTTTAGCTGGACCTATAACAGTAAATTAGATTTTAATACTTAATTTTAGACAAAACAATTGTCTTATAAAGTACCTCAAAATTGTACCTACACTAAAAGTATAAATTAAAGGTACCATGTGGAGCTTTTGACCACTGGTTGCGCTAAAGAGCAATTTATTTTACGAGGTTGTCCTTGTGCAAATGCAAACAAAACAACATGCAAACACGAACGCTGGCTTCTCGATGCACACCGTGCCCGAGGTAATACTCAAACAAGTGTAATAAAAAGATAAAGCATTGATGTAAATATGTTTTTATTAAGATGAAAGTATTAATATGTGTTCACATTGTCTCCAGATGCTCCGAGGGTTCCCTTAGTGGTGACGAGTCCCCCTGGTGACATCATGGAGGGCAGTTCAGTGACTCTGACCTGCAGCAGTGATGCTAAACCAGCAGCTAACTACACCTGGTACAAGCAGAACCAACCAGTGCTCCGTGAAAATCCTCAGCTTGTCTTCAGCTCCATCCAGTCCTCTGACTCTGGACAGTATCACTGCACAGCTCAGAACCAGCTGGGGAGGAAGTCGGCATACGTCTCTATTGATGTGAAGTGTGAGTAAAAAAGAGCTCATTTAAAACAGCTTCAATCTGTATAATGTGTTGCATCTATAAGGTCACACTCACAGCTGATCACTGCTCCAGAAGAGGCAGAATCAACTGATCGGATTCATATTCACTGCACTGATTCAAACCACCATCGCTCCTCAGGAGTTTCAGATGCTGGAACACATCTTAATTCATAAAACTCTCTGTTAACACGTCTCCTCAGATGCTCCAAAGCTTCCCTCTGTGTCAGTGAGTCCCTCTGCTGAGATAGTGGATGGCAGTTCAGTGACTCTGACCTGTAGCAGTGATGCTAACCCAGCAGCTAACTACACCTGGTACAAGGAGGATGAAGACTCACCAAAAGCATCAGGACAGATCTTCATCATCACTAACTTCACAGCTGAACACAGTGGGAATTATTACTGTGAAGCCCAGAACACCAGAGGACGTAGTCACTCCATCTTTTATCTGATCACTGTGTCAGGTCAGTCATTCTCATCAGGACCATTCACTGACACATTATCTTAACAAGCAAATTAAACAAGCAAAACACAGCAAGCGCTCCCTTTAGTTACACTTTCCTTTGAAGTCACAGATGGATAAAGAAGTATATCATCTGCATAGAGCAGATATTGGGGTCCTAAAGACTCTGTTGCAAAAATCTTATTTTTGTTCTGTTGGTAAAATTATTTTCAAATGATGGGGCAAAAAATGTAAGCAAAAATTTGATTTCATACACGTCTTTACTTAAAATGATTCCGAACACATATCATTGTATTTCTAATGATCAGTTTCTAATGGAAACAAACAACATGTCATTCCATAATTGTTTTGCCAGGTTCAATGACAGCAGTAGCTGTTGGACCAGCTGTTGGATTAGCCGCTGCTATTTTCCTGGCTATCATAATCCTCGCTGCCTTCCTGTTGATGAGGTAATCAGTTCAGCTTCACTGTGATTATGTGCAGAAATGCATCTTATATTTGCTCAGTTGTTGAGTAACTTTACTGAATCAATAATTTGTTATTTCATTATTTCTTCTGTCCAGAAGAAAGAGGTCCTCAAACCAAACCAGCCAGCCTGCAGAGAGACCAGACAACAACGCTCAGGTGAGGAAGAAGAGCTCAGGTGTCACAAAGAGTTCACTCTCACCTGAAAACACATTTGAATAGTCATGGAAGATAGCAAGTGAGTGGCCAAAGAATATAGAAACATTGGGAAGATCAGTACTTGCTTTAGTAAAAACATCAGTCCCACACTTTGTGCAGGCTCATGTTTTTTTCTGGTGTGGAAACACTGGTTTTCCTCAAGTGTAACTGGTTGAAAACTAGACATTTACTAATTTTAGCCTTTTGACTCCAAATATTTTTTTGTTTATGACCAACATTCAATTATCCAGCCTCTCTTTTGAACGGTAAGGTGCTGAGCCAGAGACACTGTTATCAACACTGAATGATGTGCTTTGGCCCTTTCATTGTTGGGGGATGTACAGCTCTCCATTCACAGATACATGTGAGACGTTTGTAAATGAAGGGGAACTTCATTACCCCCTGCTGGTGACCAGGATACATTACAACAACAAAAACATCAGTTTTTTTACTTTGAAACTAAAGTTTGATGCCACAACATCAGAATTTGGAATAAATGTTTGATCTGATGAAGTAATTGCAGAACAAGTTCATCACTTTAAAACCTGAAGATGTTTTACTATTTGCTTATTTGTATTACAGGCCAACAAAACAATTACTAATCCAATATGTACTTAAGCTCTCTTGTTTATTGCTGCAGATTGCACCAGCGGAGCAGCACGAAAATCTTTTCTATGACAGCGTGAACTTCTCTACAAACCAGGAGAATCTTCTGTACTCCAGCTGGCAACCTCAGCCCCGCAGACGCAAGGAGGAAGAGGAGGACGAGGAGGATGTGGAGGACACACGTGTCAACTTTAAGAGTGCCACTGCTGCCAAAGAGTGAGTCTGTTACAATCTTTCTTTGCCACACAAAGTTTATTCCCACTGTTTTATTGCCGTTTAAACCTGTTCTTGGTTAATATTGTGAGTTTACTGTCTTTCTTTCACAGATCAAGAGGCCAAGAAGCTGTGGATGATTCATCTGCACTGTACAGCTCAGTCAGCAAACCACCAAGAGTATGAACACAGCACAGATCTGGGGTCTGTTACTTTACAGTGTTTTAGCAGGTTCAACACATGCATGAATATCAGGTTTGACAAACCGTATTAATCATGGTTATGACTTCCAGCAGAGTATCAGTCAGCCAATGGGTGGTCAGCTTGTAATATATAAATAGCCTACCAGGACATAATTAGCTTGAACATGTTACAAAGGAGTAACATTTTTATTTTGTTGCACAGTTAAATAAATTATTAAATTTTTTCAAAGAAATTCAGTAATTTCATCTTGGCTCCATGTTCTGGGTATCGGACTAAAACAATTAAATGAGTTTTGACTCAAAAACAACATGCACCTTAATTGATATTGTGAAGTAGAGTTGAGATCCCAGAAGGGCTGCCCTGAGTGAAGAGCGTATAAAACTAATGAGTATAATCTAAAAGTTGATTTTGCATGTGTGTAGTATGATTTAAGGCCCATAGGGTAATGTGTGATGTTATTTCTATGTGTGTGTGGGTTGACCTTTGGCACAGATGCTTTTGCGAGGAGGTTGTTGTGACTACACTATCAGTCACTCTCTCTCGTCTGTGCATGAAGGAAGAAGGCCTTAGCTTTGCTAAAATAGTCTTTGCTTTATAAGAATTAATCAAAGTTCCTCTTATTATAACGAAGAGTGTATTCTGTCAAAATCAGATATGTGTGTTAAGCTGTGATAAAGAATGAGGTCATTGAGCAACTAGGATGAACGACCTATCAACTGGAATCCTGAATATTGCTAAATACTCCTTGCTTCATAAGAATTAATCAAGTTCCTCTTGTTATAATGAAGCATGTATCCTGCTGAAGTCAATGTGTGTGTTAAACTGTGATAAGAAATGATGTCATTGAGCAACTGGTAGGAGGATGAGAGGGGGGAGGAATGAATGACTCAGCTCAGCTAGAGGATAAATAGAGATGAGCGGAGCTTGTTCTGGGGATTCCGCCTCGGACGTGGCCTCGTCTGGCCAGGGAAGGCCATGGTCCGGTACAAGCGGTTAAAAGGACTCTGTTTTTCTGGGACTCTGTACGGAGTTTGGAGGATTTCAGATGGATTTCTATGAGTTGGGTGACCCGGCCCGGACCGGACGGGTCATTTTCCCTCCGACTAACACCACAAAGACTTTTCCATCCAGCCTCGGCTCAGCAGGAATTTCATGTTATGACCAAGCGGTTATGTAATCAAATGAAGTAGAGAATCACGCTGTCGCTATGCCGCTGCTATTAATCCTGTAATAAATATATCATCTGCATTTAAAGCAAAGCAGTTCTGGAAGTTTGTCACGAAAGGAGTAAAGTGTATTTCATGGTCGTAAAAAGCTAAGTACTGCTGTGTGCCTAACATCAATATAGTTGTATTCATAATTATTAATTATAAAATAGCTATAACTTTGTGATTCTGTTTAGGCCAGCAGAGAAGGCTTAGCAGGCCCTGACGGCCCGCCACTGGGAGAACGTTCAGGTACATGTTATTTTAGACTCAGTTTCCTTAAGTTGTTATTCACTATTGGATGTGAATAACAACAAGAAAAGAGAAGAATCAGTCAAGTGACGTTACCTAAAGGATCTCCGGAACCACAACGTTGATTAACTTCATTTAAATTGATGAAATACAGTAAAGCCTTGTGGGAAGAGTTCTATCGGTTCACATTTTTTCTTATCTTACCGTTAAGTTTATGTAATTTACATAAACCCCGTATCTTTGCCGTCATTTCCTGGCGGCGGCCGTAACGTTTCACTAGATCGTTAATAAGTACACTTTACAAAGTCAGATTTCAATAAAAGACACTTATCGTAACTCTACAAGCTTGTAGGAGTCTAATAAAGTATGATAGATCCTTGTGTGTAGTATATTAGTACCTACAAAATCCAAATTGTGTCAGAGACATGCAACATAATTTCAAGAAGTTACAAAACAACTGTCTAGGAATAGACGTTAGGAGACTTTTCTGACTTTTCAAACGCAGCCCAGGTGTGCGGGCAGGCGGGCAAGGTCAGGTGAGGTCACCGCAGGGAAGGCTCTGAAATGGCAGGAAAGCAAAGCCGCCGAGGTCATGTGAGCTGGAGCCGGCTGGCATGGTCTCTCTTTTATTTGTAATTTTTTTGTACAGTCTACGGTATATTAGGAAGTTCGTCCTTTTTTTGCAAAACATTTTTTCATTTCAACTCGGGGATTTACAGACGACCAGCAGCTCATGCATGGTAATTATCTGAAGAGGAAGAAATACTTTTTTTTTTATCAGCTCATATGGTTGCTGATAAAGTTTTCTTTCAAGACCACATCCCTCCTTTGAATAACTGACAACGCTCAGGACATTTTTTAACAGAAATGAGCGGAGCGGCTATGAGATTAACAGCAGCCACGAGTGGGTTTGTCATCTTCCTCCTGTCTGCATCAGGTACTGTCTACATTTATATTCATTACATTTATATTTCTGTTGCAGGGTTTTGTTGCACCAACAAGGATTCACTTAAAAACCCGATTGACTTTAAATAATGCATCTAGACCAGTGGTTCTCAACTGGTCTGGCTCCGGGACCCACTATCACCCCTGAATGACAAGCCGCGACCCAAATCGAGGAACATTCTCAACTTCTCCAATGTATGTAATGAAAAGATGGTGCAGTTTGAACCTGAGATAGTACAGAATATGTATGCTAACACAAAAACAAGTTTAATAACCAAAACGAGCAGCTGGTGGCGATGATAGAGAGGGAACTATTCCCTTTTACACTCAATTAGCTGCATTTTAATTAAAAAACTAAAACTGCATCTTCAGGACACGAGGTATTACAACATATATAACAATTCAGAATCTTCAGCTATTTTTAAACAGACTCAACAGCTTTCATGCACAAACAGTCCACCAACTAAGAAGTAGTTTCAAAAAGACTGAAATGACCTAACTTTAACTGACAACACACACTCACCGAATCTATGACAAACACTTTACTGTGGAACACGTCACTGTGTTGAGGAGCAGCTTTTCCACTAACTCAAAATAAATTAAACAAAAGTGGAATTCAAAAGGATTCATATATACAACATTAACTTCTCTTGTGATTACCTCATCAGTAAATACTGAAAAACATTGTGCTTTACAGAAAATTAAGCAGCACTCAATTCTCCTCCCAACCCCAGAGTTTTTTCCTGTCATGCAGGCAGCGCCATCAGTTGTCAATGTTATATTCAGTAGGCTGTTTAATTTAATTATCCTAAAAACCCAGAGTCTCCCTCATATCAGGATGGTTTGACCCAACCTGGCCCACGCTGCTGAAAACATGGAGGGACAAGTGCAAAACCAGTTGAAACCAGAGCCGGCAAAATAACGACACTCCGCTGCATAAAAAAGTCCTTTCAAAATAAAACCACAGGATGAAAAAAGGCAACTGAAAACGGGACCCACCAGTTGAGAATCACTGATCTAGACTAGCTTTATATGAAGAAAGATTACATTTAAACTCCAGTTTAAAATGTGATCCAGTGTTATTTTACATTAAAGGAGGTTTAACTTTCAAAATGGTGGTTTCCTTGAAGAAAGTTAAGGGACCGACTCGACCCAGTTGAGTTTTATAGTGAATTTCTCTCAAGAAAACCGGTTCAGAAAGAACATTTTTCTGGAGCTGAACAGTAAGATTGGACCTTTTTTCCTTTCTGTACTTTTTTATGTTGTTTTTATCTTTTATGATTTTGCCAAATTGCTAAAGAAAGCACACACGTCTTTTTTATGTGTTTACAAGTGTTTTAAATTCAGAGCCAAGTGATGTGTGAAGACGGTCTGCCGCACTAATAGAGAGAGAGAGAGAGTTGATGGAGCAAGCAGAGAAATATGAATCCGGGCAGTGCCGTTGACCCCAGAGTGCCACCAATACGACTTTATATTTACTTTATATTGGTTTAGAGTTTCACTTCCGTCTTCTACATTTTCTCTGCCCTGACCACAGACAGGAAGCCAACCAAGCAAGCAGATCGGTTTTTTCACTCTGCTCATAATTCATATTCAGTTTCCTCTTCTCAGAAGTACAGTACATTTTCTTCACTGCGCCTTCAAACATGTTTTGATGCTTTACTGTTTACTTTCCTGTCATGTGTCTTCTCTCAATTACTCTCACAAATATAAATATAAATATGTATATAAATAGATATAAATAGATGTATCACATGATCAGACTTATCGTTGGACAATATGACACCAAGCCCCGTCACCAAAGTGTGTTTTTAAAATGGCACCTTGCATATCTCCACAACCACAAAGCCGATTAAATTCATTTAAATTGCTAAAATACCGTAACTCTTGTGAGATGAGGTTGTGAAAAATTAAAAAGATCGTTAAGTTTAATTATTTACATAAACTCCCTAACTTAACGTTTCACTAAAACCTTTATAAGTACCCCTTACAACGTCGCATTTCAAAATCCATAGCTGACCCCTATCAGTATCTCTACATTTACAAACACCGCCAGAGTTTGATTTTTTCCTCTCCGCGTGCGCTTCAAAATCCTACGGTCTCATTGGTCCGTTTACTGCTGCTTAGACCGCGTCATACGGCACATGCGGAAACAGGTGATCAGTTTGATACTAAAGATCGAATGGATCAGACACTGTCTTGGCACAAAGTAGGTCATTTTTTCATTTTTGAACTGAAAAACACGTTTATTTTTTTACTGAACATGCAAAATGCTTTCCTGGATTGTGTTTATTGTTGCAGATTTCGATGCTTTAGGCCCTAATATTTCTAAATAGGTGCACTATTAGTCTGTGGGTTGTTGTTAAGGAACCGAACAATACTTTTTTTTTAACTCTGGAGCTCTCGAGGAGTCCTTTTTGATACTCCTTGCTCATACTCATGCTGGATGTTCATAGTTCTGATCAAAATATCTTTTGAAAGTGATTTTTTGGCAGACATACATTTTTTTTCCCAAGACTTTGCTGAAAAAATACATACAATAAACACAAGTATTGGAATTAATTTGCGGTTCCTACGATGACTCAAACACAGGGGAAAAGAGGTCTAGGATTCACTCTTCAGGCCCAGAGGTTTCCGCCCGGTTAGCCTACAAAAATACATCATTGTGGCAGCAATTTATTGTCTCAGTTTCAGGAAGTGACCTCCACACATTCACCTCTGTCCTCTGATGTTATGACTCTGATCGTGGTTTCTGGTTTCTCTTCCAGTGATTCAGGCTCAGAATGACAGGAGAGTGATTTACTATCCCACTCAGATCTGTGCCTTAAAAGGATCAACAGTGACCTTACCCTGCAGCTACACACCCCCCTCCAGAATAAATGACGGTGATACAACAGTTGAGAGAGCGTTCTGGTTTACTAAAACCAAAACGCTGGCTCAAGAACCGGTGGATCTGAGAACAGACCCAGAGTACGCAGGTCGAGTGCAGTACAGTCATGGCAACAACGTCTGCACTCTTACGATCACTGACCTGAGAGAGAGCGACTCGGCAGTGTACAAGTTCAGGTTCATGACGAACCGACCGGACTGGAGCTATACCGGTGAACCTGGAGTCACTTTGTCGGTCACAGGTAACACTTGTTGTTGTGTAGGTCAGCTCCAAATGCTCAACATTTGGGAAACACTAATGGTGTCTCCGATGACAGTTCATATTTTTTGTTTCTTCACTAATCTAGGTTTCCAGGTCCAGATCAGCAAATCAACATCATGTGTAAGAGACTCCTGTGTGTATGCAGACCTGACGTGTCACAGCAGTTGTCTTCCAACATCTCCAACTTCCTACAGCTGGTACGAGAACGGAGGGGACATTTTGAGAAAAAATAAATCTTTTCGTCAGTACTTTTATCCTGCGAACAGCTATTCCTGTGCTGCGAGAGGATTTGAGGCGTTCCCGTCTCCGTCAGTGTGTGAGTTTCCTCCACAGACTTCCACTCACATGACGCCGAGCAGCTACAAGCTTTCACATGTTTTTACAGCGATGCAATTACTCCAGTGAAGCGTTTTTTATTTTTACACTAATAATCACAAATGTTTAATTTTTTCAGGTGTTACTGGTCAATCCTGCAACAGAGTGACGTACGCTGACAGAAGAATCTGTGCCTTCAAAGGCTCGTCAGTAAACATTTCTTGCACATATAATGTTTATGAATATATCCAATCTAAATTCTGGTTCAACCCTGAGCGTAGTCGTCTTTTGCCGTATCACACTCAATCTGAGGACCTGAGTGAAGACGCCCGGTATGCAGGTCGTGTTCAGGTCGTAGAAACTGAGAGAGGACGCTCCACTCTGACAATCACTGACCTGAGAGAGAGCGATTCAGCCGAGTACCGCTTCAAGTTCAAAACAGGAAGCTTTGACTGGAGGAGCAGTTTACCTGGTACAACTCTGACCGTCACAGGTACAGATGAACAGTAGCAGAAGTGTCAGTATTCATCACAATGATTATACTTTATGATTAAAGGTGGGACTGTTAATCATTTTAATAATTTTTGTTGTTGTTATATTTGTTAAAATAATCACTATATCACCACAGCAATCAATGACATTAATGTTTTGACATTCATTTTTTTTTATGATGAAATACTAGAGCTCGGGGAAGCGGTGGCCGTTCCGTAATTCCTCAAATTAAAGTGTAAATAACGGCACACCTACATTTTTAAGCATTAAACTAAATAATATGACTTCTCTGTCATGAAACACATCAATGTTGGTGAATGAATATCGACATTTCTTAGCAAATTTATAAAACATCTGCAGTTAAAAATGGCTCAAAATATAAACCATAATCTGAGATAGAGTTTATTGTTTGGGACTAATCTACGTCATGAAATAAAAGCATGTCAACGCCCTCCAATCTGACCCCCGTCCTGGCCTCAACACAGAGCGTCTATTGCTTATATTTTATCAGTAACCTCTGTGTAGCATTACAATCACAGCAAAGCTCATGTAGCGGCCGGTTCATCAGCTAGCTAACGTGAGCTTGCTAGTCTCACCATGTTATCATGCTAATGTTATACTGCTCCCCGCCGCTGGGAGACTACAGCCAGAAGGAGAGCAGACGGCCGCTCCGGACATGGAGGCGCCATGGTTAGCGCTAGCTGAAAACCAGTTGCTACCGCCGCGACAGCCCTCTCCGAAGCTAGCACCCGCTCTCCTCCAGGCAAACTAGTTTCCCAGCGGTGAGGAGTGAGGCGGACGGCCGGCTAGGTTTAACTCTTGTAAAAAAAATTGTCTGATAAACAGTAAATCCATCAAATTCAGCGCCCCATGCCATATCGTAATTATTTTAAGTTACTGTAGCTGTCATATTGGTTTTCGCTGCGTCAAGACTTTGGTCTCTTTTGCTCAGCTTTCAGCTCTAGTGTGGTGTTGGATAGACCAATCACAAGGTCGGAAAAGAGATTCAAATGTACATAAGAAAGTGGTAGATTGTGCACGGTGTCATTTCATATCACATTGCTGTTCCTCCTTCACAGATCCAGATGTACAGGTGCAGGTGATCTGGTCTTCTACTGGTCCAAAGCTGATTTGCCACAGCAGCTGTCTTCTTTCTGGCCGTTCGTCCTTCGTTTGGTACCAGAATGAAACAAAAAAGATTCCGGATGAAACATCTCCTTCTTACGGAGGATACGTTGATCCCGCCGACAGTTATTCCTGCGCTTACCAGAGCTACCACTCCCCTCCAGTGTGTGAGTTTACTCCACTCTCTCTCAAACAGAATGTCGACAGGTGGAAACTTTAAACTAGTAGAATTAATACATAATACAGTTTTTATTTTTTACAGAAACAACCTCTTTAATGTGATGTGACAAGTATTAACTGTTAAGGACAGATATGTCCACCAGGACCGTAGACTGTATATAAGAAGTGGACGTAGTCAGTTTATGTGGAACCCCAAACAGAGCTAAATGGAGAGCGAATATTGGACTTCCGGTGAACACAAACACAACTCACAATGAACACTGTTTGGTTTGTGTCGACTGGACGTGTAAAGGGGCATCAGCTTGTCATCTATGAGGTGATCATACCAGTCCTGTGTTGACAGCTTGTTCCTACTGCCACCAAGTGGCCAAAAGATGAACATTTTGTGTGAATATCAGAGTCAATGTTGAACTCATCATATGCTCATCACATCACAGCCTCCACAGTCTCACGACACATCACGCTACTTTAAATACGCACAGCAGAATCATCTACTATCAACACGTATAAATTAAACACACACTAATGCTTCCAAGCTCCTTTCATATAAATATAATAATCCATAGGTGGAAGAAGAAGTACTCTTTTAAGATATCTTACATGAGTTAAAGTAGTAATACCACAGTTTAGAAATACTTTGTTACATGTTCAAGTCCTGCATTTAAAACTTATAGGAAAAGCGCACCATTACAGTATTATTGGATTATAATTATTGATGCAGTAAAGTGGTCATCACTTTAATTTTAGACAAAACAATGTCTTATAAAGTACCTAAAAATTGTACCTACACTAAAAGTATAAATTAAAGGTACCATGTGGAGCTTTTGACCACTGGTTGCGCTAAAGAGCAAACTTCTTTTACGAGGTCGTCCTTGTGCAAATGCAAACAAAACGACATGCAAACACGAACGCTGGCTTCTCGATGCACACCGTGCCCGAGGTAATACTCAAACAAGTGTAATAAAAAGATAAAGCATTGATGTAAAGATGTTTTTATTAAGATGAAAGTATTAATATGTGTTCACATTGTCTCCAGATGCTCCGAGGGTTCCCTTAGTGGTGACGAGTCCCCCTGGTGACATCATGGAGGGCAGTTCAGTGACTCTGACCTGCAGCAGTGATGCTAAGCCAGCAGCTAACTACACCTGGTACAAGCAGAACCAACCAGTGCTCCGTGAAAATCCTCAGCTTGTCTTCAGCTCCATCCAGTCCTCTGACTCTGGACAGTATCACTGCACAGCTCAGAACCAGCTGGGGAGGAAGTCTGCATACGTCTCTATTGATGTGACGTGTGAGTAAAAAAGAGCTCATTTAAAACAGCTTCAATCTGTATAATGTGTTGCATCTATAAGGTCACACTCACAGCTGATCACTGATCCAGAAGAGGCAGAATCAACTGATCGGATTCATATTCACTGCACTGATTCAAACCACCATCGCTCCTCAGGAGTTTCAGATGCTGCAACACATCTTAATTCATAAAACTCTCTGTTAACACGTCTCCTCAGATGCTCCAAAGCTTCCCTCTGTGTCAGTGAGTCCCTCTTCTGAGATAGTGGAGGGCAGTTCAGTGACTCTGACCTGTAGCAGTGATGCTAACCCAGCAGCTAACTACACCTGGTACAAGGAGAACCAACCACTGCTTCAAGGACCAGAAGGTGTTTATCGTTTCACCTCCATCAGCTCTGAGGACAGAGGGATCTACCACTGCCAATCTGAAAATCAATACAACTCTACGTCTCTCGTCTTAGACGTCCAGTGTGAGTACAAAACATCCCCAAACCCATTTGACACTCGAGTGTTTGTAAAAATAGAGACGGCGGATGTAAGAAAAATCTGATTCATTTACGTCCCATCATGAACAAGCAACACTTTAACAGTCCTACCAGCTGCAGACCACAGAGAGTCCTGGACCCTATTCCCTGTGTGCTTGTGCCTAAATTACCAATAACAACAATTTATGAGATCGGTCCAGTCTGAAGCGAGAGCACTGTAGACAGTGGCGTTACCTTCAAGTAAAAGTGCTTGTTTTCACCTTGCTAGGCTGTGATTGTTAATATAAGTGTATCTTGCTCCCCGTCAGTCACTTAGACACTGAAACACGAGAGAATATAGGTTTACAAATACTGAAGTTACCCTTTAAGCGTAGAAACTTGCAGTTACGTGCTTCACACGGAGCAACCATTGTGGCCGACTTCCTATCGGCCACAATAGATTTACATTGTGAATCTTTCACGGTGGTAAAAAGTTGAAAGGGTTACCTAAACTTGTTCATACATGTTGCCATTATATATCCTGCCAAAATTTGCACAATTACTTATTCTGTAATTTCTCCTCCAGATGCTCCAAAGCTTCCCTCTGTGTCAGTGAGTCCCTCTGCTGAGATAGTGGAGGGCAGTTCAGTGACTCTGACCTGTAGCAGTGATGCTAACCCAGCAGCTAACTACACCTGGTTCAAGGAGGATGAAGACTCACCAAAAGCATCAGGACAGATCTTCATCATCACTGACTTCACAGCTGAACACAGTGGGAATTATTCCTGTGAAGCACAGAACACCAGAGGACGTAGAACCTCAACTTTCCATCTGAGTGTAGCAGCAGGTGAGTTCCTCCATGACACTCATTGTCTGGTTAACTCTTGCAACCCTGAGGTCATTTTCAGTCGATTTTCTTGATTTGACATAATTTCTTAAATTCACCTTTTAAGAGAAAATATGACTTGAAGTGGAATTCTCCTCGTCGGGATATTCCTCGAGTGTTCAAGAATTGACAGAACAGGTTATATTACAATCAAGGTTATTTATTTTAGCAATTACACACATACATGAAATGCATACCTAATACAAGGCCTTGGACTCCGCTCCCCTGCTAGTCTGCTGCCCTTCACACGGTCAGCACGCCTCAGGATGAGTGAGCCCCGAACTCAGAGAGTAAAGGGTATTTATCCTCTTTCTATCTGACTTCCCTTTTTATCTGACTCCAATGCTTTTCAAATACATTAAAGGGGAGCGGTCCATAAGTACATTGGCCATGGAAATGTCACGAGGATGAGTTATTCTGTCTGTAACCATGGCAACATGAAACTGTGACCCCCAGACATTTGTGAGGAAAGAGGAACCCCGTCTTTTAGACAGAAACCAGACAAAAGGCCACGTATAAGGTCGTTTAAGGATAAATGCAAGTTTGTAGGCCTAAACCCGGTCAACATGTACATATAAGGCTGCATCGGCCTCTGTCTGACCGAGTCAGAAAAAGGTCAAGTGCCAATGCTATGTCTGGTCTGCGGAACCAAAACCACAGAGTGGGAAGTAAGAGTTCTGCGGTTTTCTCACACCTGAGACACACACACACATCCTTCGGCATGAAGCAAGCGTTATCTTAAAATCAGACTATTCAGCCAATGCTATATTAATCATAAACAGAGTATTCAGCTAATGCTATATAAATCATTAAATTCTCTTCAGACTCTAAAGCTGAAAAATGTAATCTCGATTTTTGGAAATTCTTCATATCTCTTGTGAAAACATAACTTTACTCATGTGGTATATAGGTTTTGGTGATGAAAATTGTTTTACCAAAGGTTTTAGGTTCACAAAAGCAGTGAAATATATGAATACAATGGTAGATACATGTAAATAAATGTCTAAAACCAAATTTTTTATTATCGTTTTTTTAGTAGAAATGTGGTCTTTCACACCTTTCACCAAAATGATAAAAATGCGACTGAGAAATTACTTCATACTGCAGATAAAGCTTCATGAGGTGTGCAAATGACAAATGACCATCACAACATTTTTTGGGGGGGAAATAAAAATATGTATTATAAATAAAAAATATATTTACACACTATACATGTTCAGAAATAGAAAACAAACCCGGCCTATAGGGGCTGGTGGTGGTGAATCCTCTGTAAAATAAATGACTACTAGTCAGTACTAACTACACACAGTTTGAACAGTTCACAGGTGTACGTGTGCAGCTGAGCTCTGTACCTACGTTACCTGGTAAACAGTGTCCGCGTCGTCGTCAGTCTTCCACGACGGTGGCTGGAGCGAAGCTGCATGTTGTCCACTGCTGCAGATGTGAATCCTCTGTAAAATAAATGACTACTGGTCACTACTAAGTTCACTGAAAGAAAGTTACGATTGCACACCAAAACCCGTAACAGAGATCCAGCAGGGACTATGATCAGAGCATGAGCCGCTAGCACCGTCAGCTCTGCGTTAGGCCAGACTGGAGCAGAAAGGGACCAGCCAAATGTGCTCACTCTGCTAGCCTAAATATGCTATTGCAACACAACGTTTAGTATCTAAATACACTTACCCATCTTCAAATGGATCCCTTCTGTCTGCATATTAATAATAATAATAATAATTTCAACTTATATAGCGCTTTTAAAGATACACAAAGACGCTTTACAATATGGACAGTAGACAATGACGAACGGAACAAAAATGAAAGACAAAGTAAGCCTCTTTGGTATTCCTCTTGGTCGCAGGAGTCAAAGCCTTCAGGGTCGTCCTCGTCGGCAAAATCGCCGCCACAGCTTCCTCCGTAGTAAAGTGCGTCCTTCGCCCATAATATCTCTCTCTTCTTTATGAGTGAACACACCAGCGTGTTTACAGAGCGCAGGTGTGTAGTTACATGCTGGTTCTTTGTGAGTTTCTTGACTGTTCATTGGTTCGTTGAGTTCACCAAATATCGACGGACATATGATTCAACAAATCACGGTGAAGTATTTCGTGTGATTTCGAGAACTTTTTTGACACAGCATCATATGACACGCCGAAGCCCCTAACTCTTGCCTGAATGATGGTAAAATGTTGCAGGGCGCAGACAGCGGAAGCAGGAAGTCCTTCTTTCAGCTAGATGTCCATATTTCTGCGATGTATTATCGCGAAGATATGAATATTTTAAAAACGTAGAGCGTCAACATGCAACCTCATTGGCGCCGTTGACATAGAGTTAACAAACAGCATCATCTGGCAGGTTTATTCATGAATCAATCCCTTCTAATAATGTAACGTGCTGTTTATCTAATAACTGTCTCTTTCCAGTTCTAGATACAACAACGATGATAATACGTATCATCAGGTTGACTCTGGTGGTTGTGGTGCCGATTTCTCTGCTTCTTTTGTGTCTGTGGATGAGGTGAAACAACAAGAACTGATCCTCACTGATCTTTTACGTTGAATATTTCCTTTAGTTTTGGAGTTGTCAATAGTTGTTTAATTTATTAATTTGTGTGTTGTTGGATTCAATCCAGGAAGAAGAAAGCTCTGATCTCCACCACTGAACCACATGAACCCATAGAGGCTGTGGAGGTGAGAGATTTGTTTGTTGTTATTATGAGGTCATAAACATAATATGTAACTTTATTAGTAATCTTTCTTTTTATAAACCACCAATGTGTATTTACCTTCACACATTTTCCAACCACATTTACTGCAAACGTACTTTGTACTGAAGAGCATTTAAAAGAATATAGGATCTTATTCAGCGAAGGGTCACATGTTTCTGAATTCCATCCATCAGACCTTTGACTCTCATCTTGTTGTCTCTCCCCATCAGTTAGACCTTTATCCCGTGTATGAAGACATCGCAGCACAACCAGAAGACACCGAGGAGCAGGAAGACCAGGTGTGAAGGTGAGCCAGGTTTCAGTCTGCTGCATGGGGGAAAAGACCTCGACTCAAAACAACTTCCTACTTATATTTCTGAGAAATAACTTCATGTGGTTTTCTTCAGAAGCAGTCAAACCAGAGGGAGACTCACCTGGATGGAAACAGAAAGAAGAACACTGAAGTGGACATATTTACCTTCAGTACCAAAAGTTATTATCTCAGGTCTTTACAAAGTTACAGCTATAGTTTTTATTTTAATCTCTTAGCTCTTTAATCTCTTTTCTTAATTGTATTTCAATGTTCTTTTATTATGTGTTTTTTGTTTTTGCACTTTGTGATGTTTCATGTAAAGTGCATTGAATTGCTTTGTTGCTGAAATGTGCTTTATAGATAAACCTTCCTTGCCATGTCGTTTCTGGAAACAGCGACATGTAGCAGAATATTCATAATGCATGCTTTATTTGTACCTGTGCAGGTACGTTACATACCTAAGTGCATGATTTAACTTTGATGTAATAAATTGCTTTTAAGAAATACTGATTACAATCAGATTCAGTCTTCCTTCATTGGATTTAAAGGTCAAATGGCAGTAATATAATGTAATTAATGCAATAAATGGCCTATGTATATAAAAACACTAAAAACACATTAAAAATGAATAAACTAAACTGGAAGTATGGGAATAGAAACAAATTACCTTGTTTAAACTCATTGGACAGTGTATTTGCAGCTGATGGAAACAGTGTGTACAGTCAGAAGGAGTGACAGAGTGTACAAATATACACACATATATATATATATATATATATATATATATATATATATAATGTATTTTTGGAGACTTAATACTTACAATATGCAATACTGCTGTACTATACTCAATATTGTTTTGCTACTACTACATTTCACTTCATAATATTATACTCATATGCCATAATATGTCAAATGTACCAGCCTTTTTATTTTATTTTGACCATATTATGTCATACTGTTATACCACTTTACTTTGAGTAAACCTGAACATGCACACCTCTCTCGAGTGTGACAGTGATTATAACTGCATAACTATATAGATTATAATTAACTGGAGGATACACTGTTTTTCTACACGGAGATCTTAAACCCTTGAATATAAACAGGAGCCAGCCACCCTACGGAGGAAACTCATTTCGGCCACTTATTTTTTTATTAAAATACAAGTTGGATCAAATCTCCACTTGTCTTCTCCTTATATGTAGTCAGGTGTCGGTAGGTAGAACCGCCAGTGCCGCTGACTCGCCGTTCTCCTGGCACCTTGACGCCTCCAACACGCTGCCACGGAGTCGCCGCTGCCAGTAATCACACTCGCTGTCTCTCCCAACAACGTTAGCTAACGTGTTAGCAAGCTGAATAGCTTGCTATTAAAAAACTGATGGGAGTGAAATAAAGCAGCTTTAGACATCAATTACATATGATACATACTCATGTGTTTTATATAAAAAATTACAGAACAATCTCAGCTATCTATATAATGAGGCACCATTGTCCCAAGGCACAAGTGTAAAGAGAAAATATGACTCTAAAGCTGAAAAATGTAATCTCGATTTTTGGAAATTCTTCATATCTCTTGTGAAAACATGACTTTACTCAGGTGGTAAATCGGTTTTGGTGATGGGAATTGGTTTACCAAAGGTCTTAGGTTCACAAAAGCAGTGGAATATATTAATATAGGGTGACCAGACGTCCTCTTTTTCCCGGACATGTCCTCTTTTCGAGACCTAAAAAATGCGTCCGGCAGGGATTCCAAAAACGTCCGGGATTTTTCCTCGGCGGGGCGCCCCCCTGAAGAAACCCCCCGCCCCCCTGTAATTTTCTCGACAGCGCCAGATCACAAGTCGTCATTTAAGTTTCTCTTTCCTATAGAACAGGTCTACACCTTGTTCTGTTATTAAACAAACTAAACGGACGTATTTTATTGATCTTATCTACACGACAGCTTGTGATTTCCGTCTCTAAATGGTCGCGTTAACACTTCTCCTCTGCTCTGCGTCGCGCACAGCGGAGTTCCGCCCGATGCGCACACACACGTGCGCGTGCACACACAGGTGAGCGCTGGTCGCACACACAGCAGCAGACAGAGAGCATCGAAAAATATGTCGAGTGAAAAGCAGACCGCTATATCTGCGTTTTAAAAGAGAACCACTGCTTTAAGTGTTTGTGTCGGTGTCGTCGCCGTCGCCCCATAATTGTATGCATATGAAGGTCACTTTTATTTACAGTGAAATGATTAATGTGTGAATGAATGTTAGAGGTTGCATGCTGTATGTACTGCCGCTTTAAGGAATTGTAGTTCTCTTGTTCGCCTGAGGTGGCGGAGCTGAAGATTGACTTTTGAGACTTGACCGGTCAGAAGAAGAAGAAGAAGACTAGCTCCGTCACTTTAGCTGCGGGCCAATGGACGAGTAAAGCGGCAACCAGAGGTGTGAAAACGGGACTTTTAATGAGTAGGAAGGGCGCTAGGCTCCCTGACTGAAATATATATATTAACAGTAGAATCGAAAGTGTTCTCTTTTCCGGCTACTAGCAAGCGAATCGGACCTGCGTGTCCGTGGGGTTCGTGGTGGAGAAAAAGAGCTCGATCGAAAGCATAAGCTGTCTGTCTATCACTTTTTATTAAATATTCTTTTATTACAACTTTTTGGACCCTGGACCTTATTCCCTCGCACCATCTCCCAGGATTTTTGAGCACTTTCCACAATAGCCAAGTTAACTTACTCTTGACGTCCAAGAACTGCAGAAAACCAAGCCTCAAATTCAAATGTAGCTAACCGCTGGCTAACATAACGTTAGCTCAGGCCCTTACCAGAGAGGTTAAGCTAATGCTACTATCACTTGATGTAAAAAACCTAAGGTGACACTAACGTTGACCGTTCAAGAAAGCTTGTACTCCCTGACTAATACATTATGTTGGTATTCTTACCTCAAGAAGAGGTGTCATGTTCCCAGGAGTCCGGCTGTTGTTCCTTCAGCAGCGTTTCGGAGAAAAAGGGGAGCGCAGTGCGCAGCGTGTAGAGCTGGCGCTCAACTGGGTTCAAAAGTTACATTTCACGGAACACGGAATAAAATATACTAAAACGGCAAGATATCAAAATATATATTAATTTTTTTTGCTTTTGGTGCATTTTCACAGTAATACATTTTAACACATTCCAAAAGAATAATATAATTAATATATGGAAATAATAGCATGAATAAGTTTACTTACTCCTGTCTCTCTCTCTCTCTCTCTCTCTCTAGTTCTGCTGTCCAATAAAAACAAGAATAAAAATAAATAAAAATCATCTTTAAAAACAAAAACTGCTGGCTTTTGCCATTTAAATGGATTAGAATCTTACCGTTTTCCTGGGTGTCGTAAAGGCCAGCAAGTTGTTCTTATCCAAGTCCAAAACAAAGTTGGATTGCAATGTCGGTGCATTTTCACAGTAATACATTTTAACACATTGCAAAAGAATAATATAATTAATGTTTGCATCCATTCACTGGACAGCTCACCGCGTCCTTCCACAAGAAGCTCCTTCTCAGGAGCTGTGTTGTGTCTTAACACCACGTTCACACAACGCCACAGCGCATTTATAAGCGGTCACGTGGACAGCCGTCCCGACAGTCATGTCAACAGACAGGCGGAGATGTTAATGTCATGCCTCCGGTATAAATTAGCCTTTAACCTCAATATCTAACACTTGTCTGTTTACAACCGGCTTCAAAGCAGTGCAATAAAATCGTGTTTAATAGATGAAGTTTGTAAAGTAAGCTAATCTTAGCTAACGTTCAACACAGAAACCAATAACCTACGTTACATTGATGATGTTAAGGAAAAGTAAACACAGTCAACTATTAGATAGCCAAGTTAACTTACTCTTGACGTCCAAGAACTGCAGAAAAACAAGCCTCAAATTCAAATGTAGCTAACCGCTGGATAACATAACGTTAGCTCAGGCCCTTACCAGAGAGGTTAAGCTATAGCTACTATCACCTGATGTAGAAAACCTAAGGTGTCACTAACGTCGACCGTTGAAGAAAGCTTTTACTCCCTGACTAATACATTATGTTGGTATTCTTACCTCAAGAAGAGGTGTCATGTTCCCAGGAGTCCGGCTGTTGTTCCTTCAGCAGCGTTTCGGAGAAGAAGGGGAGCGCAGTGCGCAGCGTGTAGAGCTGGTGCTCAACTGGGTTCAAAAGTTACATTTCACGGAACACGGAATAAGATATACTAAAACAGCAAGATATCAAAATATATATTTAAAAAATTGCTTTCGGTGCATTTTCACAGTAATACATTTTAACACATTCCAAAAGAATAATATAATTAATATATGGAAATAATAGCATGAATAAGTTTACTTACTCCTGTCTCTCTCTCTCTCTCACTCTCTAGTTCTGCTGTCCAATAAAACAAGAATAAAAATCATCTTTAAGAACAAAAACTGCTGGCTTTTGCCATTTAAATGGACTAGAATCTTACCGTTTTCCTGGGTGTCGTAAAGGCCAGCAAGTTGTTCTTATCCAAGTCCAAAACAAAGTTGGAATGCAATGTCGGTGCATTTTCACAGTAATACATTTTAACACATTCCAAAAGAATAATATCATTAATATATGGAAATAATAGCATGAATAAGTTTACTTACTCCTGTCTCTCTCTCTCTCTCTCTCTCTCTCTCTCTCTCTCTAGTTCTGCTGTCCAATAAAAACAAGAATAAAAAATAAAAAAATCATCTTTAAAAACAAAAACTGCTGGCTTTTGCCATATAAATGGATTAGAAGCTTACCGTTTTCCTGGGTGTCATAAAGGCCAGCAAGTTGTTCTTATCCAAGTCCAAAACAAAGTTGGATTGCAATGTCGGTGCATTTTCACAGTAATACATTTTAACACATTCCAAAAGAATAATATAATTAATGTTTGCATCCATTCACTGGACAGCTCACCGCGTCCTTCCACAAGAAGCACCTTCTCAGGAGCTGTGTTGTGTCTTAACACCACGTTCACACAACGCCACAGCGCATTTATAAGCGGTCACGTGGACAGCCGTCCCGATAGTCATGTCAACAGACAGGCGGAGATGTTAATGTCATGCCTCCGGTATAAATTAGCCTTTAACCTCAATATCTAACACTTGTCTGCTTACAACCGGCTTCAAAGCAGTGCAATAAAATCGTGTTTAATAGATGAAGTTTGTAAAGTAAGCTAATCTTAGCTAACGTTCAACACAGAAACCAATAACCTACGTTACATTGACGATGTTAAGGAAAAGTAAACACGCTCAACTATTAGCGAGCCAAGTTAACTTACTCTTGACGTCCAAGAACTGCAGAAAACCAAGCCTCAAATTCAAATGTAGCTAACCGCTGGCTAACATAACGTTAGCTCAGGCCCTTACCAGAGAGGTTAAGCTAACGCTACTATCACCTGATGTAGAAAACCTACGGTGTCACTAACGTCGACCGTTCAAGAAAACTTTTACTCCCTGACTAATACATTATGTTGGTATTCTTACCTCAAGAAGAGGTGTCATGTTCCCAGGAGTCCGGCTGTTGTTCCTTCAGCAGCGTTTCGGAGAAGAAGGGGAGCGCAGTGCGCAGCGTGTAGAGCTGGTGCTCAACTGGGTTCAAAAGTTACATTTCACGGAACACGGAATAAGATATACTAAAACAGCAAGATATCAAAATATATATTTAAAAAATTGCTTTCGGTGCATTTTCACAGTAATACATTTTAACACATTCCAAAAGAATAATATAATTAATATATGGAAATAATAGCATGAATAAGTTTACTTACTCCTGTCTCTCTCTCTCTCTCACTCTCTAGTTCTGCTGTCCAATAAAACAAGAATAAAAATCATCTTTAAGAACAAAAACTGCTGGCTTTTGCCATTTAAATGGACTAGAATCTTACCGTTTTCCTGGGTGTCGTAAAGGCCAGCAAGTTGTTCTTATCCAAGTCCAAAACAAAGTTGGAATGCAATGTCGGTGCATTTTCACAGTAATACATTTTAACACATTCCAAAAGAATAATATCATTAATATATGGAAATAATAGCATGAATAAGTTTACTTACTCCTGTCTCTCTCTCTCTCTCTCTCTCTCTCTCTCTCTCTCTCTCTCTCTAGTTCTGCTGTCCAATAAAAACAAGAATAAAAAATAAAAAAATCATCTTTAAAAACAAAAACTGCTGGCTTTTGCCATATAAATGGATTAGAAGCTTACCGTTTTCCTGGGTGTCATAAAGGCCAGCAAGTTGTTCTTATCCAAGTCCAAAACAAAGTTGGATTGCAATGTCGGTGCATTTTCACAGTAATACATTTTAACACATTCCAAAAGAATAATATAATTAATGTTTGCATCCATTCACTGGACAGCTCACCGCGTCCTTCCACAAGAAGCACCTTCTCAGGAGCTGTGTTGTGTCTTAACACCACGTTCACACAACGCCACAGCGCATTTATAAGCGGTCACGTGGACAGCCGTCCCGATAGTCATGTCAACAGACAGGCGGAGATGTTAATGTCATGCCTCCGGTATAAATTAGCCTTTAACCTCAATATCTAACACTTGTCTGCTTACAACCGGCTTCAAAGCAGTGCAATAAAATCGTGTTTAATAGATGAAGTTTGTAAAGTAAGCTAATCTTAGCTAACGTTCAACACAGAAACCAATAACCTACGTTACATTGACGATGTTAAGGAAAAGTAAACACGCTCAACTATTAGCGAGCCAAGTTAACTTACTCTTGACGTCCAAGAACTGCAGAAAACCAAGCCTCAAATTCAAATGTAGCTAACCGCTGGCTAACATAACGTTAGCTCAGGCCCTTACCAGAGAGGTTAAGCTAACGCTACTATCACCTGATGTAGAAAACCTACGGTGTCACTAACGTCGACCGTTCAAGAAAACTTTTACTCCCTGACTAATACATTATGTTGGTATTCTTACCTCAAGAAGAGGTGTCATGTTCCCAGGAGTCCGGCTGTTGTTCCTTCAGCAGCGTTTCGGAGAAGAAGGGGAGCGCAGTGCGCAGCGTGTAGAGCTGGTGCTCAACTGGGTTCAAAAGTTACATTTCACGGAACACGGAATAAGATATACTAAAACAGCAAGATATCAAAATATATATTTAAAAAATTGCTTTCGGTGCATTTTCACAGTAATACATTTTAACACATTCCAAAAGAATAATATAATTAATATATGGAAATAATAGCATGAATAAGTTTACTTACTCCTGTCTCTCTCTCTCTCTCACTCTCTAGTTCTGCTGTCCAATAAAACAAGAATAAAAATCATCTTTAAGAACAAAAACTGCTGGCTTTTGCCATTTAAATGGACTAGAATCTTACCGTTTTCCTGGGTGTCGTAAAGGCCAGCAAGTTGTTCTTATCCAAGTCCAAAACAAAGTTGGAATGCAATGTCGGTGCATTTTCACAGTAATACATTTTAACACATTCCAAAAGAATAATATCATTAATATATGGAAATAATAGCATGAATAAGTTTACTTACTCCTGTCTCTCTCTCTCTCTCTCTCTCTCTCTCTCTCTCTCTCTCTCTCTAGTTCTGCTGTCCAATAAAAACAAGAATAAAAAATAAAAAAATCATCTTTAAAAACAAAAACTGCTGGCTTTTGCCATATAAATGGATTAGAAGCTTACCGTTTTCCTGGGTGTCATAAAGGCCAGCAAGTTGTTCTTATCCAAGTCCAAAACAAAGTTGGATTGCAATGTCGGTGCATTTTCACAGTAATACATTTTAACACATTCCAAAAGAATAATATAATTAATGTTTGCATCCATTCACTGGACAGCTCACCGCGTCCTTCCACAAGAAGCACCTTCTCAGGAGCTGTGTTGTGTCTTAACACCACGTTCACACAACGCCACAGCGCATTTATAAGCGGTCACGTGGACAGCCGTCCCGATAGTCATGTCAACAGACAGGCGGAGATGTTAATGTCATGCCTCCGGTATAAATTAGCCTTTAACCTCAATATCTAACACTTGTCTGCTTACAACCGGCTTCAAAGCAGTGCAATAAAATCGTGTTTAATAGATGAAGTTTGTAAAGTAAGCTAATCTTAGCTAACGTTCAACACAGAAACCAATAACCTACGTTACATTGACGATGTTAAGGAAAAGTAAACACGCTCAACTATTAGCGAGCCAAGTTAACTTACTCTTGACGTCCAAGAACTGCAGAAAACCAAGCCTCAAATTCAAATGTAGCTAACCGCTGGCTAACATAACGTTAGCTCAGGCCCTTACCAGAGAGGTTAAGCTAACGCTACTATCACCTGATGTAGAAAACCTACGGTGTCACTAACGTCGACCGTTCAAGAAAACTTTTACTCCCTGACTAATACATTATGTTGGTATTCTTACCTCAAGAAGAGGTGTCATGTTCCCAGGAGTCCGGCTGTTGTTCCTTCAGCAGCGTTTCGGAGAAGAAGGGGAGCGCAGTGCGCAGCGTGTAGAGCTGGTGCTCAACTGGGTTCAAAAGTTACATTTCACGGAACACGGAATAAGATATACTAAAACAGCAAGATATCAAAATATATATTTAAAAAATTGCTTTCGGTGCATTTTCACAGTAATACATTTTAACACATTCCAAAAGAATAATATAATTAATATATGGAAATAATAGCATGAATAAGTTTACTTACTCCTGTCTCTCTCTCTCTCTCACTCTCTAGTTCTGCTGTCCAATAAAACAAGAATAAAAATCATCTTTAAGAACAAAAACTGCTGGCTTTTGCCATTTAAATGGACTAGAATCTTACCGTTTTCCTGGGTGTCGTAAAGGCCAGCAAGTTGTTCTTATCCAAGTCCAAAACAAAGTTGGAATGCAATGTCGGTGCATTTTCACAGTAATACATTTTAACACATTCCAAAAGAATAATATCATTAATATATGGAAATAATAGCATGAATAAGTTTACTTACTCCTGTCTCTCTCTCTCTCTCTCTCTCTCTCTCTCTCTCTCTCTCTCTCTAGTTCTGCTGTCCAATAAAAACAAGAATAAAAAATAAAAAAATCATCTTTAAAAACAAAAACTGCTGGCTTTTGCCATATAAATGGATTAGAAGCTTACCGTTTTCCTGGGTGTCATAAAGGCCAGCAAGTTGTTCTTATCCAAGTCCAAAACAAAGTTGGATTGCAATGTCGGTGCATTTTCACAGTAATACATTTTAACACATTCCAAAAGAATAATATAATTAATGTTTGCATCCATTCACTGGACAGCTCACCGCGTCCTTCCACAAGAAGCACCTTCTCAGGAGCTGTGTTGTGTCTTAACACCACGTTCACACAACGCCACAGCGCATTTATAAGCGGTCACGTGGACAGCCGTCCCGATAGTCATGTCAACAGACAGGCGGAGATGTTAATGTCATGCCTCCGGTATAAATTAGCCTTTAACCTCAATATCTAACACTTGTCTGCTTACAACCGGCTTCAAAGCAGTGCAATAAAATCGTGTTTAATAGATGAAGTTTGTAAAGTAAGCTAATCTTAGCTAACGTTCAACACAGAAACCAATAACCTACGTTACATTGACGATGTTAAGGAAAAGTAAACACGCTCAACTATTAGCGAGCCAAGTTAACTTACTCTTGACGTCCAAGAACTGCAGAAAACCAAGCCTCAAATTCAAATGTAGCTAACCGCTGGCTAACATAACGTTAGCTCAGGCCCTTACCAGAGAGGTTAAGCTAACGCTACTATCACCTGATGTAGAAAACCTACGGTGTCACTAACGTCGACCGTTCAAGAAAACTTTTACTCCCTGACTAATACATTATGTTGGTATTCTTACCTCAAGAAGAGGTGTCATGTTCCCAGGAGTCCGGCTGTTGTTCCTTCAGCAGCGTTTCGGAGAAGAAGGGGAGCGCAGTGCGCAGCGTGTAGAGCTGGTGCTCAACTGGGTTCAAAAGTTACATTTCACGGAACACGGAATAAGATATACTAAAACAGCAAGATATCAAAATATATATTTAAAAAATTGCTTTCGGTGCATTTTCACAGTAATACATTTTAACACATTCCAAAAGAATAATATAATTAATATATGGAAATAATAGCATGAATAAGTTTACTTACTCCTGTCTCTCTCTCTCTCTCACTCTCTAGTTCTGCTGTCCAATAAAACAAGAATAAAAATCATCTTTAAGAACAAAAACTGCTGGCTTTTGCCATTTAAATGGACTAGAATCTTACCGTTTTCCTGGGTGTCGTAAAGGCCAGCAAGTTGTTCTTATCCAAGTCCAAAACAAAGTTGGAATGCAATGTCGGTGCATTTTCACAGTAATACATTTTAACACATTCCAAAAGAATAATATCATTAATATATGGAAATAATAGCATGAATAAGTTTACTTACTCCTGTCTCTCTCTCTCTCTCTCTCTCTCTCTCTCTCTCTCTAGTTCTGCTGTCCAATAAAAACAAGAATAAAAAATAAAAAAATCATCTTTAAAAACAAAAACTGCTGGCTTTTGCCATATAAATTTGATTAGAAGCTTACCGTTTTCCTGGGTGTCATAAAGGCCAGCAAGTTGTTCTTATCCAAGTCCAAAACAAAGTTGGATTGCAATGTCGGTGCATTTTCACAGTAATACATTTTAACACATTCCAAAAGAATAATATAATTAATGTTTGCATCCATTCACTGGACAGCTCACCGCGTCCTTCCACAAGAAGCTCCTTCTCAGGAGCTGTGTTGTGTCTTAACACCACGTTCACACAACGCCACAGCGCATTTATAAGCGGTCACGTGGACAGCCGTCCCGACAGTCATGTCAACAGACAGGCGGAGATGTTAATGTCATGCCTCCGGTATAAATTAGCCTTTAACCTCAATATCTAACACTTGTCTGTTTACAACCGGCTTCAAAGCAGTGCAATAAAATCGTGTTTAATAGATGAAGTTTGTAAAGTAAGCTAATCTTAGCTAACGTTCAACACAGAAACCAATAACCTACGTTACATTGATGATGTTAAGGAAAAGTAAACACAGTCAACTATTAGATAGCCAAGTTAACTTACTCTTGACGTCCAAGAACTGCAGAAAAACAAGCCTCAAATTCAAATGTAGCTAACCGCTGGATAACATAACGTTAGCTCAGGCCCTTACCAGAGAGGTTAAGCTATAGCTACTATCACCTGATGTAGAAAACCTAAGGTGTCACTAACGTCGACCGTTGAAGAAAGCTTTTACTCCCTGACTAATACATTATGTTGGTATTCTTACCTCAAGAAGAGGTGTCATGTTCCCAGGAGTCCGGCTGTTGTTCCTTCAGCAGCGTTTCGCAGGAAAAGGGGAGCGCAGTGCGCAGCGTGTAGAGCTGGTGCTCAACTGGGTTCAAAAGTTACATTTCACGGAACACGGAATAAGATATACTAAAACAGCAACATAACAAAATATATATTTTTTAAAATTGCTTTTGGTGCATTTTCACAGTAATACATGTTAACACATTCGAAAAGAATAATATAATTAATATATGGAAATAATAGCATGAATAAGTTTACTTACTCCTGTCTCGCTCTCTCTCTCACTCTCTAGTTCTGCTGTCCAATAAAACAAGAATAAAAATCATCTTTAAGAACAAAAACTGCTGGCTTTTGCCATTTAAATGGATTAGAATCTTACCGTTTTCCTGGGTGTCATAAAGGCCAGCAAGTTGTTCTTATCCAAGTCCAAAACAAAGTTGGATTGCAATGTCGGTGCATTTTCACAGTAATACATTTTAACACATTCCAAAAGAATAATATCATTAATATATGGAAATAATAGCATGAATAAGTTTACTTACTCCTGTCTCTCTCTCTCTCTCTCTCTCTCTCTCTCTCTCTCTCTCTCTCTAGTTCTGCTGTCCAATAAAAACAAGAATAAAAAATAAAAAAATCATCTTTAAAAACAAAAACTGCTGGCTTTTGCCATATAAATGGATTAGAAGCTTACCGTTTTCCTGGGTGTCATAAAGGCCAGCAAGTTGTTCTTATCCAAGTCCAAAACAAAGTTGGATTGCAATGTCGGTGCATTTTCACAGTAATACATTTTAACACATTCCAAAAGAATAATATAATTAATGTTTGCATCCATTCACTGGACAGCTCAACGCATCCTTCCACAAGAAGCTCCTTCTCAGGAGCTGTGTTGTGTCTTAACACCACGTTCACACAACGCCACAGCGCATTTATAAGCGGTCACGTGGACAGCCGGTCCCGACAGTCATGTCAACAGACAGGCGGAGATGTTAATGTCATGCCTCTGGTATAAATTAGCCTTTAACCTCAATATCTAACACTTGTCTGCTTACAACCGGCTTCAAAGCAGTGCAATAAAACCGTGTTTAATAGATGAAGTTTGTAAAGTAAGCTAATCTTAGCTAACGTTCAACACAGAAACCAATAACCTACGTTACGTTGACGATGTGAAGGAAAAGTAAACACAGTCAACTATTAGATAGCCAAGTTAACTTACTCTTGACGTCCAAGAACTGCAGAAAACCAAGCCTCAAATTCAAATGTAGCTAACCGCTGGCTAACATAACGTTAGCTCAGGCCCTTACCAGAGAGGTTAAGCTAACGCTACTATCACCTGATGTAGAAAACCTACGGTGTCACTAACGTCGACCGTTCAAGAAAACGTTTACTCCCTGACTAATACATTATGTTGGTATTCTTACCTCAAGAAGAGGTGTCATGTTCCCAGGAGTCCGGCTGTTGTTCCTTCAGCAGCGTTTCGGAGGAGAAGGTGAGCGCAGTGCGCAGCGTGTAGAGCTGGCGCTCAACTGGGTTCAAAAGTTACATTTCACGGAACACGGGAAAAAATATACTAAAACAGCAACATAACAAAATATATATTTTAAAAAATTGCTTTTGGTGCATTTTCACAGTAATACATGTTAACACATTCGAAAAGAATAATATAATTAACATATGGAAATAATAGCATGAATAAGTTTACTTACTAATTGCACTCAAATATTAATTAAAATATAAACAAAATGTGGTATATTTATAATATATTTATTGAAAATATACTACAGTACAATTATTTTAAAGTGTGTTAAAAGTAGATTTTTTTAAATAGGTGAAAGCCTGACTTTTTTATACTTTTGATATATTTTCAGAAACTACACTTCTTAAATATTACTTAAAATAATTAAAAAATGTGGTGTATATAAAATCTGTATTCATCAAATGTGCTTTAAATACATTGTTTCAATGGTAATTTAGAGCATACATTTTGAAATATTTAAAAATATGTTTGAATACAAAGTTCAAAGAAGTACATTTAAGTAATTGCACAGAACTTTCACTTAAAGTATATATTTTTATAATATATTTATTGAAAGTATACTACAGTACAATTATTTTAAAGTGTGTTAAAAGTGTAGTTTTAAAAATGGGTGAAAGCGTGACTTTTGTATACTTTTGATATATTTGCAGAAAGTACACTTCTTGAAGATGTAAGTATATTTTAAATAGAAAAAAGTATATTTATTTTTCGCCTGGGAATGGATCAGAATCTCACCGTTTTCCTGGGTGTCATAAAGGCCAGCAAATTTTTCCCATCCAAGTCCAAAACCAAGTTGGATTGCAATGTCTGAAAGGTGGCAGGAGCAAATTAATTACATTTTACGAGTAAAAAAGTAAACAGTCTTAATTATCTGAGCAAACTGGGCCCTGTTTCTCGTACCTGGCTAAACAAAGTCAAGCAAATGTCCTAATCTCCAGTTTAAATTAGCGAGATGATTGACATCAGGCTATCTGGGTTTCTTCACGGCTGATCCGCGCTGAAACGGTCTCGTTAATTCTAGCCAGACGTCAATCCTCTGGATAAATGCGCGTGCCCGCTCCTCTTCAGAAGGGATAATAATCGAGCACTGACACCACGATCTTCTAACAGTACAATGGCAAATAAACTCAGAGGAACCTCTTTTTATTTCTCCGATGAGAAGCAGGAGATGATCATGAAGACATATGAGGAAGTCAATACCTTAATCATTCACAGCAAACGTGTTGTGAATATTCCAACGTTTTTGTAACATTGTTGCCGTGAACGCAGCTTAACTCCGCCCCGCTGCGAGACATAAGCGCCGCAAATATATCAGACAAGTTAAATGTGTCAGTGTTGGGAAAATGTATCGGCAAATTTGAAGTGCTTCATCACCCAGATCAATCAGATTATATTTACGAATAAATATATACTTATGAGGATATATGTACTGTATGCGCGTATGAATCATGTACTATATGTATATACATGTATGTGTATATTTCTATATAACTAGGAGTTTGAATATGTGTATGGGCGGATCAGTATATATGTATTATTCATAATCAGAAATTCAATCAATTGAAGCAGTGAAAATAAATTGTGTGTGATTCTCTGTATTCTTATCATGAGTCCACCTTAATCATGTTCTACAATAATGATATGTATGGTGTACTAATAACACTGTCATATAATTATGAGAGCTTTCAACACATCCATAAGTTTCTTAAGAGCTAAATAAACTTAAGAACAGCGCGGCATGCAGCGGGTGATAGTCTCTGTCTGTGAGACGGGCGATCGGCTGGCCTTTGGTGATCAATGTCCGCGGCTCGAGACGCTCTCGTAAATAAATGATTAATTCACGGCAGAATCTATATCGCCGCGAACAAGAAGTCATGATAATGTAAAGGACGGATCTTGGCGATCTCAAAGAACTCTCTCACAATAAAACTAATATAACTAATATCGCTCCTTCATCAATGAGGAAGGGAGCTGCCTTTTTTGTCCGGTGGGAGTGGCCAGCTTATCCAGTGAATTTCAGTTAGCCTGCCCTGGAGCAGGTTTACATTTTTGGCTGTGTTGCTATGGTGATTTATCTAAGCTTGCTTCGAGAAACTGAATAAGCCAGACCTACGTCATCTTATCCTGACAATTAGCCCGCTAACTCAGTAAGCCAGCTACGAGAAACAGGGCCCTGGTCTTGCATAAATTTAAACATTGACTCCCTTTGGTGACGTTCTCATCTGATAATGTGGGCAGTAAATGAAGATTTGAACATGAAAACGTGTTTGCATCCATTCACTGGACAGCGCACCGCGTCCTTCCACAAGAAGCTCCTTCTCAGGAGCTGTGTTGTGTCTTAACACCACGTTCACACAACGCCACAGCGCATTTATAAGCGGTCACGTGGACAGCCGTCCCAACAGTCACGTCAACAGACAAGCGGAGATGTTAATGTCATGCCTCCGGTATAAATTAGCCTTAAACCTCAATATCTAAAACTTGTCTGCTTGCATCCGGCTTCAAAGCACTTCAATAAAACCGTGTTTATTAGATGAAGTTTGTAGCACGTAACCTCTCTGTGTCCTAACCTCTTGACCCCTTACAGGGATGCTGAGGGAAGATGGGCTTTCTCAAAGCCCCAACTTCTTATGCTCCTTTTTTAACTTTTGACACTTCAGTTTGACAAACCTCTGTCTCGCCCAAGTTCCCAGTTCCATATTTTTATAAAAAAATCACTTGGTGCTACAAAGTATGAATGAACATTAGACATCATGATTGTACAAATGAACTTAATAAAGACCTGAGTTTACAATTCTTCTTGTTTCATAATACATTTTGCCAAGCATTGATTATATGGTAAGAGCATCACCTAAATATATTATACTCTCATGCAAGGTGGATAAAGATCTCTAGTAGACACCTTTTATCCCAAAACCTGAGCATCACTATGTCATATTAAAATAAACACACAGGTAACAAAATGTAACTTTAATATAGCAGAATCTTCCAAAAACGTCTGCTTCGTCTGCTTATCTTAATGTTACGACTCTCCTCCGACATGAAACTGGGCCTCGTGTATATCTAGTCACGCACATCTTACATCCTGCCAGCCTTCACACTGAACTGCAGCAGGTTTGACCTCGCTGTCAACGAAGGGTTGAACGGTCATGTGCCGGCTAGCCCTTTCCCCTAAGGGTGTTCCGCTTTTTAGGTGCAAACAAACAAGTAGTGGAGAGTTTATCTGAGTAGAGAAGGAAGTCACTCTCTCCTTCCCGACGCCCCGTCCCGGTGGAGAGAGTAACGTGGTTCACCGAGATGCAAGACGACGGACCCGTGGCCCTGAGAGCGGACCCGGAGTACGCGGGCCGCGTGAAGTTCTACTGCGATGAGTCCACCTGCACCCTGAGAACCACAGACCTGAGGGAGCGACTCCGCCGAGTACAAGTTCAGGTTCAAGAGCAAGCGAGTCCCCGCTGGAGTCACGTTATCCGTCACAGGTAAAAACTATTTTACAAATGCTCACCATCGATGTTCATTATTGTGTGTTTGCACGTTTGTCCCGTCTTCACAGACCTGGACCTCCAGGTGCAGGTGAGGAGATCAGACTCCACCTGGGCTCAGCTGTTTTGCCACTGCTCGTGTCACGCAGCCGATCGCCTCTCCATCTGGTACAAGAACGGACAGACAGTTGGGGGAAACGTCTCCTTGATACTCGGACTACTCTGATCCTGCAGACAGCCACTCGTGTGCTGCCAGAGGATACGAGGACTTCCCTCCTGCTTCAGTGTGTGAGTCACAGTCTCCCTCTCACAGAGCTCCATCTGGTGGAGCTTTAACATTTACTGCATGGATGCTTTGACAGCTTTTCTCTCTTCTCTGCACACATTGTGTGAAGCAACGCCCAGTTCACCATCCACATCAACACACCACCCAAACACGAGTAGCAACCCTGTGAACACGTCTTCCACCAACGTTAGTTTCAGTTTTCAGCCCAATAACAACTTAAAAACCCACCAAGTACAATACAAACACGGAAAACACACAAAGCTTCATATCTGCATCAAATATCCAAAGATAAAATGTTGGATAAATAAACTGTTACAACCCACAAAGAGTGCAGTCAGACAACCAAATACACAAATAATATGACATCATTATAAATATGTCCTCCCTCATCCCTAACAACGATTTAATACAACTCGTGTCAATCAATTATTTTACAAATTAAATGATTGAGTGGACACAAAAAAACAGTACTGAATTTTGTACTTGTTTGGTCATATTGTTTTCGCAATATTTTGCAAAAAGCAGCCCAGATTTCATCTACCAGCCCAAATTATAGTACATTATAGTAATTGAACTTCATTCGCCGCTAGATGGCGCCAACCTTTTGTATTGAAGTGTAACAACAACGTGGTATTCTGTAAAATATACATGCATACAGTCATGCTATATTTCTTAAAGAATCACAAAAACAAATGTATATTCATAAAGTGGTGATACAGTTCCGAATTTCATACATGAATGAAAAAGTATTCAATAGCAGTATTTACTTAAAGGGGACATGTCACGCTCATTTTCAGGTTCATACTTGTATTTGTGATTTTCACTAGAACATGTGTGCAGGCTTTAATGTTTAAAAAAACATTTGTTTCTCATACCGTCTGTCTGAATAAAGCGGTATTCACCCTCTGCAAAGTTGTGTTGAGTGTCAAAAACTGCATCCACTTAAACCCACGGAGGAAATGTTTGAATTTAGGTAACTGTAGTGTAGCCCGCTGGCGTCGTTGCTTTAAGAGACGGTCATGTGACGTCTGTCGGTCCTCCGCAGAAGTAAAAAGCTAACATGAGGCTCTAAAGGAACTCCACCGCGGTCACATGACCTCACCTCTCCACCAGGAAGCTACAGGAGGACTCGTGTCCTCGTGAGGACGTCTAGTCGTCTCGTTCTCTTTTTTTAAAGACACGTAGAAGCTTCCCAGCCAGCATGTCCATGTGGGGCCCATAAGGTTTAAATTTGGGCTGCCGATGGGGGTCCCAAGTGGGTTTGTCCGCAGTTTCCACGGTGGCCTCACCTGTGTTTGCCCATACGGGGTTTATTCACCGGTTTATTCACCGACTTTAAGAGGGACCTGACTGGGCTTTAAGTGGGACCCAAATTGGCTACAAATTGGCCTCACCTGTGTTTGCCCAGTATGGGCAAACACAGGTGAGGCCACCGTGGAAACTGCGGACAAACCCACTTGGGACCCTTATCGGCAGCCCAAATTTAAACCTTATGGGCCCCACATGGACATGCTGGCTGGGTTCTAAACTTTTTTTACATCTAGAGCAGAACGTTAAAGTGAAGAAGCCTCTCTTTACATTCTGTTCATTCATAATCTCTCAGTCTCTTTTTCTCCCTGTGATCACTCCATCAGCTGATTGTGGGCGTTCACTTTAAATGAACCAACCAGATTCTGCACAGTTTCCGCTGCAGTTAAACTCATAGCTGCTCCTCTGCTCTCTGCATGTGAGACAGTAACACATGTCAGCAGATCACATGATGCACACAAGAGGTTCACGTTAACGGGAACATTAATAAACTGCTTCTAACGAAGGAGGAAGCCGTCGTCTTTAAAGATGCATTTCCTCTGCTGTCAGTGAGCAGAGTACAGATATCAGCTGGTAAGCAGCTCCACTTCCTTCCTCTTTACATCATTAATATGCACAGTGAGCAAAATGACAGTTTAAACTCACAGCACAACTAAGGTGTGTTTATCACTCTGTATACACTTTAAAACACAGAATAAGACACCGAACCGAATAATATTCAGGAAGAGAAGATCAAGTGGCAGGATTTGGACATTCAATGGTGATATATGACGATGTTGATTTAATCCTTTTTTATCAAAAGAAAAATGATACGATTAATAATTTGTTCAAACTCAAACTCATTGGCCTTGAGTCATTTTCTGTGAAGAACATGAATCAGAACACATTTTCAATGAGCACACACTGCACACCCCGCTACACATTTATATCACACAGGATGCTGGGCTGAGAGGGTGGACTCTGTAGGGCCTCTGTGTGTGTGTGTGTGTGTGTGTGTGTGTGTGTGTGTGTGTGTGTGTGTGTGTGTGTGTGTGTGTGTGTGTGTGTGTGTGTGTTTATATGTGTGTGTATACGTGTACGTGTGCGAGTCTGTGCGTGTATGTGTGTGTGTTTATATATGTGTGTGTGTGTGTATGTATGTGTGTGTGTGTTTATATATATATATATATGTGTGTGTGTGAGTGTGTGTGTTTTTATGCTCCTGTCGTTCCCGCACAAGGTTACTACATTGATGATAAATTCTAGCTCCACCTGCTCTCACATTCCAACACATTTTATTCTCTGTTTTACGGGAACCAATCTTTATTTTCTCAGACTCCATCCCAGCTGCAAAGTGGGACACAATAAACAGCTTTACCCGTGTGGTTCCTTATCATAACTGATCAAAAACATCTTAATATTTGAAGTAAAACAACAAAACAAAATAAAACACAAACTATCTGCATGACTGGATACCAGCGAGGTGAGAGAGGAAATGAACTGAGCCTTTAACACTTGGAGGTCTGGGGGCCATTTTCTCGATTTTTCTCGATTTTACATACTTTTTAAATTCCTCTTTTTAAAGTCACTTGCATATGACACATACTCATGTGTTGTATATCAAAAATTACAGAACATTCTCAGCTATCTATATAATAAGGCACCATTGTCCCAAGGCACAAGTCTAAAGAGAAAATATGACTCTAAAGCTGAAAAATTAAATCTCGAATTTTGGAATTCTGTCATATTCCTTCTGAAAACATAATTTTACTAAAGTGGGATAAGGTTTTGGTGAGAGACATTGGTTTACCAAAGGTCTTAGGTTCACAAAAGCAGTGGAATATATGAATAAAAATGATAGATACATGTAAATAAATGTCTAAAACCTCAAAAACTTATATCGTTTTTTTTAGTAGAAATTATGTCTGTCACACCTATCACCAAAATGATCAAAATGGGACTGAGAAATGGCTTCTTACTGCAGATAAAGCTTCATGGGGTGTGTGCAAATGAAAAAAAAATGACCATTACAACTGTTTTTGTTTTCAAACCAAATTTTTAATAAAAAACAACTATTTAGACAATATGCATGCTCAGTCAAACAGGGAAAAAACAGGACTATTTACACAGGACTATTTACACAGGACTATGTTCAGTCAGAAAAAAAAACAGGCCTTACAATATGTATTTCACATTTCATGCCATGTAGCGAAACAATTTCTGTCCGGCTGCTGGCAGAGGGCAATATTACACTTCCATGGAGTGTCTTTTCGATTGCCTTTCCTCTTGCAATACTCACAGATCTTGCGACCCGTCGTTGCTTTCTTGCTTGCTGTTGCAGCAACAGCGATGGGCACAGGAACATGACCTTCAGGGGCATGGGCAGGAGCGGTGCGGAGCGGCTTTCCAACGAGATCAGCAGTCAGCTGCTCCATGAATCCTCTGTGCGTCATGGGTTTTGTTTGCTGGGCCAGACAGAGTTCCTTGTGCAGAATGTAGCTGTTGGTGGTGGCAATGTCCAGAAAATGGTAAAAAAGCGTTCTGTACCAGTGCATGGTCTTGTGTTGTGCAGAGTAATACTGGATGAGCTGGTCTGACAGATCAACTCCACCCATGTACTTGTTGTACTCTACAACTGGTGTAGGACAGGGGACTGTTGCTCTTTTCCAGGAGCCATCTTGCTGCTTCACCCTCCTCTCCGCAGTTCCCCCAGAGTGTGCAGTGTGAATTGTGGAGCAGACCGATACTTCCCTTGTGTCCATCCACTTCACATAGACAATGGGGCCGTCACGGATCCATCTCATGGAGCCTCTCGCTGACTTCTTTGTGAGGGCGTTCACATCAGTCCGAGGGCATTCCTTCCGGTACTCCCTGTACGTCCCACAGGCACCAAATCTGCATTCAAGGAGAGCCCTGAAGAGCTTGGGGCTGGAATAAAAATTGTCCATGTATATGTGGTAGCCTGTGCCGAGGTAACCGGCTCGCACAAGGGTCATGACAGCGTCATAGGACAGGCCATGAGTGGAGGGGATGCTACTTTTGCCGGGGTAAATGCAAAAGTCCACGGTGTAGCCGTTCCTTGAGTCAGCCAACACAAACAGCTTGAATCCCCACTTTGTGGGTTTGTCCTTCATGTACTGGGTCATTCCAGTTTTAGCTTTTCTGGCAACCATTCTTTCATCCACAGACAGCTCTCTGTGGGGATGATAAAAGGCCATACAGGCAATCTTGATTGTGTCCATCAGGGGTTTCAGTCTGAAGAGTTTGTCTTGGTCAGCTGTGCCCTTTTTGCGGTCATTGTGGACGTCCTCATCAGGGTCGCTAAGGTGAAGATTCCACGATATGGTCCTGTATCTGTCACGTGACATGATCTGAGCTGGAAGCGGCAAAGAAAAAAGGTGATTCTGCCTCCAGTAATCTGCAATACTGTCCAGCTTTATCAGGGCGATGTAGAAAAGCAAACCAATGTACTTGT
This sequence comes from Myoxocephalus aenaeus, assembly GCA_038501785.1. Classification (NCBI taxonomy): domain Eukaryota; kingdom Metazoa; phylum Chordata; class Actinopteri; order Perciformes; family Cottidae; genus Myoxocephalus; species Myoxocephalus aenaeus. The sequence continues at coordinate 441,485 of JBAMJR010000277.1, read as the reverse complement.
AAAAAACAACAACGTCCAAGTCAGTCCATGTGTATTTTTTCCCTTTTGCCATTTGTTTTGCAGCCCGTTTGTTAGTGTTTGCACACAGCGTCTTTACCGTTTGTTCAGGGAAGAACAATTTGAATAGTTCGATTGGTGTTGCTGTGGCGTTGAGGTGTGGACCTGGTGTCCGGGCTGGCCGGAACCTGGAGACAGGGGGATCAGTGTCCTGGTCTTTGTCCGTCTTCCAAGACAGCGTAGGTCCTGGTGGCTGTAGCGAAGCTTGCGGTGCACGTAACACCGTCTTAGTTGGCCCAGATGGTGGCTGTGGTGCAGGTAGCCGCTGTGAAGCACGCACCGTCTTTGTTGGCGGACTGGGTCGGGGAATACACGACCTCTTTCGTGGCTGAGCTGGTGGGGATGGAGTGGCTGGTGTTGTGGCCGGTGGACTGGGAGGCTGTGGTCGTCGGGGGATACGCGACCTCTTTCGTGGCTGGGCTGGTGGGGATGGAGTGGCTGGTGTTGTGGCCGGCGGACTGGGAGGCTGTGGTCGTCGGGGAATACACGACCTCTTTCGTGGCTGGGCTGGTGGGGATGGAGTGGCTGGTGTTGTGGCCGGCGGACTGGGAGGCTGCTGCAGCAGCTGTGAGTCCTCTCTGAAAAAAATAAATGAACTATTAGTCAGTATAAATTCACTGAAAGAAAGTAACGATTACACACCGACATGTAACAAACATCCAACACTGACGATGCTCAACACACTACATGAGCTACGTGCTGTTTTCAAACACGTAAGAGAACCAGCTTTGGTCGACGAGGGCTAAAACATGCTAACGAACGTAAACAAACTCACACATGATACTGTAGTAACTATTACGTACCATGCCGTCTTCCAAACACGCTGCAGAGGTCCAGCAACTAACGTTACCAACATAACACAACTAACAAGGGCTACAGTAGTAGGGATTCAGTTATGTTTCGTGCTGTTTTCAGTAAGAGAACCAGCTTTGGTCGACGAGGGCTAAAACATGCTAACGAACGTAAACAAACTCACACACGATACTGTAGTAACTATTACGTACCATGCCGTCTTCCAAACACGCTGCAGAGGTCCAGCAACTAACGTTGCCAACATAACACAACTAACAAGGGCTACGGTAGTAGGGATTCAGTTATGTTTCGTGCTGTTTTCAGTAAGAGAACCAGCTTTGCTCGGCGCAGCTAAAACATGCTAACGAACGAAAACCAGCTCACACACGATACTGTAGTAACTATTACGTACCATGCCGTCTTCCAAACACGCTGCAGAGGTCCAGCAACTAACGTTACCAACATAACACAACTAACAAGGGCTACAGTAGTAGGGATTCAGTTATGTTTCGTGCTGTTTTCAGTAAGAGAACCAGCTTTGGTCGACGAGGGCTAAAACATGCTAACGAACGTAAACAAACTCACACACGATACTGTAGTAACTATTACGTACCATGCCGTCTTCCAAACACGCTGCAGAGGTCCAGCAACTAACGTTACCAACATAACACAACTAACAAGGGCTACGGTAGTAGGGATTCAGTTATGTTTCGTGCTGTTTTCAGTAAGAGAACCAGCTTTGGTCGACGAGGGCTAAAACATGCTAACGAACGAAAACCAGCTCACACACGATACTGTAGTAACTATTACGTACCATGCCGTCTTCCAAACACGCTGCAGAGGTCCAGCAACTAACGTTACCAACATAACACAACTAACAAGGGCTACGGTAGTAGGGATTCAGTTATGTTTCGTGCTGTTTTCAGTAAGAGAACCAGCTTTGGTCGACGAGGGCTAAAACATGCTAACGAACGTAAACAAACTCACACATGATACTGTAGTAACTATTACGTACCATGCCGTCTTCCAAACACGCTGCAGAGGTCCAGCAACTAACGTTACCAACATAACACAACTAACAAGGGCTACGGTAGTAGGGATTCAGTTATGTTTCGTGCTGTTTTCAGTAAGAGAACCAGCTTTGGTCGACGAGGGCTAAAACATGCTAACGAACGAAAACCAGCTCACACACGATACTGTAGTAACTATTACGTACCATGCCGTCTTCCAAACACGCTGCAGAGGTCCAGCAACTAACGTTGCCAACATAACACAACTAACAAGGGCTACGGTAGTAGGGATTCAGTTATGTTTCGTGCTGTTTTCAGTAAGAGAACCAGCTTTGCTCGGCGCAGCTAAAACATGCTAACGAACGAAAACCAGCTCACACACGATACTGTAGTAACTATTACGTACCATGCCGTCTTCCAAACACGCTGCAGAGGTCCAGCAACTAACGTTACCAACATAACACAACTAACAAGGGCTACGGTAGTAGGGATTCAGTTATGTTTCGTGCTGTTTTCAGTAAGAGAACCAGCTTTGGTCGACGAGGGCTAAAACATGCTAACGAACGTAAACAAACTCACACATGATACTGTAGTAACTATTACGTACCATGCCGTCTTCCAAACACGCTGCAGAGGTCCAGCAACTAACGTTACCAACATAACACAACTAACAAGGGCTACGGTAGTAGGGATTCAGTTATGTTTCGTGCTGTTTTCAGTAAGAGAACCAGCTTTGGTCGACGAGGGCTAAAACATGCTAACGAACGAAAACCAGCTCACACACGATACTGTAGTAACTATTACGTACCATGCCGTCTTCCAAACACGCTGCAGAGGTCCAGCAACTAACGTTGCCAACATAACACAACTAACAAGGGCTACGGTAGTAGGGATTCAGTTATGTTTCGTGCTGTTTTCAGTAAGAGAACCAGCTTTGCTCGGCGCAGCTAAAACATGCTAACGAACGAAAACCAGCTCACACACGATACTGTAGTAACTATTACGTACCATGCCGTCTTCCAAACACGCTGCAGAGGTCCAGCAACTAACGTTGCCAACATAACACAACTAACAAGGGCTACGGTAGTAGGGATTCAGTTATGTTTCGTGCTGTTTTCAGTAAGAGAACCAGCTTTGCTCGGCGCAGCTAAAACATGCTAACGAACGTAAACAAACTCACACACGATACTGTAGTAACTATTACTACTACCGTGCCGTAACGGAGATCCAGCAGGGTCTATGCTTTGCTAACATAAATAGGCTATTGCAAAAACAAAGTTTAGTAAAGACACTTACCGATCTTCAAATGGATCTCTTCTGTTGGCGTAGTCCTCTTCATCACCAGAGTCAAAGCCTTCAGGCTCTGATCCTACATCGTCCTCGTCGCTGCTTCGGCAAATCTCCAAAAGTGCCTCACGCAGGGAAAACTGTTTGCTCGGCATTTTTCTCTCTGACTAAAAACAGCAGTGTGTTATGAAGCTACTGTGGGTGTTTATGAAGCTACAGTAGATATTTATGAAGCTATGGTGGGCGGTGTCTTGTGATTTTCTGAGTGTTCATTGGTTTGTTTTTTCGTGAAACACATCGATGAATCACAGTGAAGGTTTACAATCTTGTCATATTACATGTCCGTGTTTATATGCTCACCATTTGCTGTGTGAATTACGTAAAATGACGCGGGAATAGGACAAGGAAGTGGAGCGTCTACTCGTTCGGCCAGATTTTAAACCATATCTCTGTGACGTATAATCGCGACGATATGATTTTATTAGAAACTTAAAACACCTTCCCGCCCGCTTCGACGCGGGCGCCGACCTCAGAGGGTTAAAGCAGGCAGTGGAGGAAGCTCTCAGAGGGAGGAAGCCTGAGCCTCACTACAGCCTCCCCACTAGAGGGCCTCAACACTGAACATCTCACCTTCAACCAATGATGGTTTACTCAAATGTAAACTCTCTGTGTTCTTTATTTACACATTTTATGAGTAAAACTATTTGCAGGTAAAGTCTTTGACTCTGAACATTGAATTCTGAGCGTCAGAGTTCCAGATTAAATAATCAAACAGATAATCTGGCAGTTTCTATGACAATCTGCAGCCTGAAGAGATGATGACAAATCACGTTTTGCTAACATTCCAGAGTAAGATGATTCATTTTATAACGTCGACAATACGGAGCAGTGATTTGTTGTGTATCCAATGTTGCCCAATCGATCACCCAATATCACTGAGTCACATGCAGTTCAGGTCCAGGACGGGAAAAGGCAGCAGTTAAAAGGTCAGTAAACTCTGTACGACTTAGACGTGTGTCCACTGATGTTCTGTCCATTCTGGTACCAGACGTAGTGAGGACCACCAGGTGGAAGACACGTCAATATTTCCTAGGTTTTATCTGTGATCAGTATTCCTCCATCTTGAGATCTGAACATGTGAATAAGGAGCAGAAGTCACACGACCTGAATACTCCGTGTCCGTTCTCAGATCCACAAGAACACCGTTACTCTCTTTAGTGAACCAAAATGTTTCATCATCTTGTGTTTTAAGGCCTTGTATTCTAGATGGGTGTGTGTAGCTGCAGCTTATCTCCACTGTTGAAGTCACTCCCCAGACATCCTGACCCTGAATCACTGGAACACAACAGAGCACATCAGGAACCGTAATCAAAGGTTTAAGTGATCAGTGATTTGGTGAAGGGTGACCTGGACAAGCTTCAACATCCTCAATTATCAGACCAACTGTCTGCAGTCATGGAAATAAAAAAAGTTCAAAGTGTCTGGATGTTTGGATTTGATCCATTCATTCAAAGAAATGTCAAGAAAAAGCCTGAGAATGCATCTTATATGCAAACAGAAACAATGATATAAGATGTTTTACAAACTCTTCTGTGAGAGAGAACAAGAGCAGTTTCATGCAGAAACACTCACGTGTTAACTTTCCTTTAGTAGACTGAAGAAGCAATTGTAGTCTCTCATATTTTTCTAACTCTGATTAAAATGTATAATTGTATTTTGTACTATCATAACAATTTATTAATATATATAAATGACAAATTAGGCATAACATGAGTTAGTCTGTGGTTCTCTTGGTTAGTTTCCTCTCTGTTCACGCTGTGGTCAGGTCGCTGCTCAGTTGAGAGTGAAATGTAAAAATAAATGCAGAGGTGAAGGAAACCGTTTACAGCGGCGATGATATAAAGATGAGATAAAAGCTGCTTTCAACACAGAGCATGGAAATACGTCACGAGGTCCGAGAGGACGGGAGCAGCGAGCGGGTTTGGTGCCGATGGAAGACGATAGAAGACAAGTTGAGTCAGAATGTGATTCACTGTGAGACCAGCAGCCCTCCAAAAAACGGACTCATGAAAACTGATCAAAGTAGATGGAAACTAATCGTCGGCCACACGAGCTGAGCTTCTGCCTCCAGGGTCGGCTTCATAGCAGATTAAACCGGCCAAGAGGTTTTCACAGGCTGAGGAGGGAGTTATGAATAAAACTCATTATTCTCAGTTTACAGCTCACACAAGAGCAAAAGAAACCAGACCTTACTGATCACCCAGAACAAGTGACACCAACACAAAGACACTAAATCAACATTTGCAGCGTTTCCACGACTCTGATCCACTTGTTTGTGACCGTAAGTGTGTTTTTACAAAGAGACACATTTTCCCAGAATCCCCTGTTTTAACATCTAGTTGTTGGTAACTGAGCCGAATTGCTGATTCCGACTCGAAAGTCAAGTCTCAACATCGATGTTCAGCCGGAGTCGGCACTCAGCCGGCCTTAAAATCAAGAGGTGACTGACCCCTTACTGTTCTGGTGCCTCGCCTTTGGAACAAGACTTTTAGTGTTTGGTTTGCTGTTACTTCCCTTCAGGGACGGCTACGCCCACAGTCGGTCAGTGGATCCACCCTGAAATACCTCAACTGTTTGAGTGCAGTGGCGGCCGGCCAATAGAAGGGAACGGGGCTTGGCCCCACCCACCTTGAGTCACCAAAAAAAAGATATATACAGTATATATATTCATAATATTATTAATTATAATATTATTAATACATTATACAAATTGTCAATATTGGTGTTTTTGAGTTATGGAATATACCCAGTAATATTTGTAAAATAGGATATCTGCGCCAAATATCTGCTTTTCCTGCTTGTCCTCTCTGCTAGTGCACCTCTCAGCTGCTCCAGTGCACGTCTGTGCTGCTCGTGCACGTCTGTGCTGCGAGTGCACGTCTGTGCTGCTAGTGCACGTCGTGGGCCTCGATCGATTCTGCCCAAGGAAGACGGGTCTAATACGCAGTTTAGCCAATCACTGATTAAAGAAATAAATGAATGACGTACAATTGATCCAATCAGCGCCCTAAAAAAGACTTCCGGAGGGGCTATTCTCATCTTGCCCACGGTGCGTGTTCCCGTGTCTCGCGTGTTCTTGTCACTCCGGTCTCTTGTGTTCTCGCCGGCTTCTCTTGTCTCGCAGCGATATTTTAACGTCATGAGTCGGCCCAGCACCAGCGCTACTCTTCAAGAAGACTCAACCCAAACAAGATCAAATCTCTCCTCCAAGACCCGTTTGAGAGAAGAACTATGGCGGAGAAACTCCTGGTCCCAGATCAGCTCCTGAACTCAGCAGACAACAGACCAACATGAAAGGGAAGCAGGCGGCCATGTTGGACTGTATGATGTCGGTTTTAAGGGATTACAGTACAGAACGCTGATTTTATCGCCATTCATGCAGACGAGATGACTGACTGACCCACTGTCAGCTGATGCTATGCTACAAGGACGCTAACGGTAACGTTGTAAAGATCGCATACTGTTACGGCTTAGTTGATTGGCTAGCCCTACCCAAAAAAGAATCCACCAGCCGCCACTGTTTGATTGGATTGCCATGAAAGGTTTTACGCACGTTCGTGGTCCCTTGAGGATGAATCCTACAGACTTTGTTGATCCCCTGACTTTTAATTTAATCCGTCAAACACAGTGGCGGGCCGTGGGTTTTGTATATGTGCCTTCAGTGGATCAGCTGTTCGGCGCACCCGAACATTTCACTCACCAGACGCACATGACCCTCCGTAACCCTCTGTGGGAAAGGGGTCATCAGTAAATCCAGTAAATCTTGAGATTCTAGGTTGTAGATTCGAGATTCTAGCTTCACTGACCAATCACAGCGCATGTTAATGGCCACGCCGGGCCCTGTGACGAATCAGACGTCCAGACCTTCTAGAAGCTTTTCAATGTGTTTTAATCAGGCTACTCTTCCACAGAGAAAGAGAGGTGAAATAAAATGTGAATGGATAAGATGCATGTAGTGTATTTGTGAAAAACAATTAAATTGTAAAATAGCTATAACTTTGTGATTATGTTTAGGCCACCAGAGAAGGCTTAGAAGGCCCTGACGGCCCACCACTGATAAAACACTTAGATTCATGATGACATGCAACACTCTGCTCTACTTTGTGTCTACTGCTAATTACCAAACGTTAGCCTGTTAACACGGATACACCTGCTTAGCATCAGCTTGTTAGCATTGTCATTGTGAGCATGTTAACATGCATTTAGCTTTGAGCAGCACTCTGCCTTAGTACAGCCTCACACAGCTCGTTCTATGTTATATTTATTATTTATGTATTATTTGTTTTGCACAGCAATGCTTCGTCATGTTATCACTTATTTACCTCCTTAATATCTCATCAGTAGTTTTACCTTACTACTTAAACATTGTTGATTTCACTAACTTTATGGTTTTGTTCTCATGGAACACGTCTGTAGTTTGTGTCTGCAGTAATAAAGGAAGCAGGTTTTATAATCAGTATTATCAATCACCTCACATGTTTTTTTTATTTGACCAAAACTTGCGTAACATACGCTCTCCACACTGATGAAACCCTCTGTGCACTTTTCCTTGAGAATCATGATTACCATAGTACTTTATATACATCATGTCTCTATTCATGGACCAGTTATCAGCATCCAGCCCAGTATCCCAGTTAGACTGGGACTGGAATTAAATTAGACTTGAAATATGGGAGGAAGAAATTAGTAAATCTCACAAATGTTTTGTCAGACTCTTTCACTGTCATTTTCACATCATTTTAGGAAGTTCATACTTTGTTTGCAAAACTGCAAGAATAATTTTCTTATTTCATCTTGAGGATTTACACTCATTGGTCTGCTCATGGATATTAAAAATGTAAAATGTAAAAAGGCAGGAAGCCAGGCCAGTTTTAAACATCCTGATAACTGTTCATCACAACCACAGAAGATACAATCTGACTTCAAGACAACATCCTGCTTTTTAATGTGGAAATGTTGACGGTGACTTAAGACATAAAGTGTTTTAATCTTCCTGCTGATTCAACAGAGAGGAGCAGCTATGAGTTCAACAGCAGCCAGTGGATTCGTTTTCCTCCTTCTCTCTGTACAAGGTACTGTACATCTATATTTATATGTGAGGCCGTTAGTGCAGCTCAGAAAAACAGAGGAAGCTGTGTTTTTAGTTAATTAACTAATTTTATGTTATAAAATGTGGTGCAAGATTCACTTTTCTTTCTTTAGATTGAAGTCTTGACAGGACGACCGACACAGAGCTGTTTTTAACTCCAGCAGCATCTCTGTACACTTTAACTTTAACATTATAAACTTTATAAACTGAAGAATTGTGCACCATCAAAGACAGTAAAGTTGTGTTTAAGTGGATGAAAGTAATGACTGTACGAACATTAACAAAGAAAACATGCTCTGAATAATTAGTTTAATAAAATTCATCCTATTGAGGAACTTCCTACAATCGTTCAGCCAGCGTCTCCATTCATGACACAGAGAGGCTGTAACAGCGTCTCTTAAAGGGGAAGTGAGTAGGATCTAGTGACATCTAGTGGTGAAGTTGCAGATCACAGTTGTTTTTTAATCTCTTTGTGATCGCTTTGCCTCTTTGTAGTCGTTTAATGTTTCTTTCTTGTCATTCTAAGTCTCTTCCTGGTTGGTTTGTGTCTCTTTGAGTGAGTTAGTGAGTCTGAGTGTGTTACAGTGATACAGAGTCAGGGTGGATGGGGAGTGACCTACACTGGAGATTGAGACATAAACTCATGTTTACAATGTTTACTGAGGGAATAAATCAAGATGGAAGTAGAGTCATTTATATAGACTTCTATACAACCAGAGGAGTCACCCCCTGGTGGACAGGAGAGAGAATGCAGCTTTAACACATGATCTAGTTTCAAGTCTTCTTCAATACAGCATGATGTTCATTTAGTAAATTATGGTAATTTAGAGTTAAACAGACCATAAAGCAGGGGATGCTTTAGGGGCGGGGCTACAAGGTGATTGACAGGTCTCTACCACGGTGTTGTCTGGTCTGGTCCAACCCTTTCAGTGTGTTTTCATTTCATAAACCAGAGGTGTTGCCCCCTGGTGGTCAGTAGAAGGAATGCAGCTTTAAGACACACCATGATTGGCTTCACTCTTCAGGCCCAGAGGTTGCCGCCCGGTTAGCCTTCAGAAATACATCATAGTGGCAGCAATTTATTGTGTCAGGAAGTGACCTCCACACATTCACCTCTGTCCTCTGATGTTATGACTCTGATCGTGGTTTCTGGTTTCTCTTCCAGTGATTCAGGCTCAGAATGACAGGAGAGTGATTTACTATCCCACTCAGATCTGTGCCTTAAAAGGATCAACAGTGACCTTACCCTGCAGCTACACACCCCCCTCCAGAATAAATGACGGTGATACAACAGTTGAGAGAGCGTTCTGGTTTACTAAAACCAAAACGCTGGCTCAAGAACCGGTGGATCTGAGAACAGACCCAGAGTACGCAGGTCGAGTGCAGTACAGTCATGGCAACAACGTCTGCACTCTGACAATCACTGACCTGAGAGAGAGCGACTCGGCAGTGTACAAGTTCAGGTTCATGACGAACCGACCGGACTGGAGGTATACCGGTGAACCTGGAGTCACTTTGTCGGTCACAGGTAACACTTGTTGTATTGTAGGTCAGCTCCAAATGCTCAACATTTGGGAAACACTAATGGTGTCTCCGATGACAGCTCATATTTTCTGTTTCTTCACTAATCTAGGTTTCCAGGTCCAGATCAGCAAATCAACATCATATGTAACCTATGTGTATGCATACCTGACGTGTCACAGCAGTTGTCTTCCAACTTCTTCAACTTCCTACAGCTGGTATGAGAATGGAGTGAAAACTTGGAGAAAAAATAAATCTTTTCGTCAGTACTTTTATCCTGCGAACAGCTATTCCTGTGCTGCGAGAGGATATGAGGCGTTCCCGTCTCCGTCAGTGTGTGAGTTTCCTCCACAGACTTCCACTCACATGACGCCGAGCAGCTACAAGCTTTCACGTGTGTTTTTATGCCGACATCGTGCACAGCGATGCAATTACTGCAGTGAATAGTTTAATAATAGTTTTAATAATCACAAATGTTTCATTTTTTCAGGTGTTACTGGTCAATCCTGCAACAGAGTGACGTACGCTGACAGAAGAATCTGTGCCTTCAAAGGCTCGTCAGTGGACATTTCTTGCACATATAATTCTAACGGTTATGAATATATCCAATCTAAATTCTGGTTCAACCCTGAGCGACCGGAGGACCTGAGTGAAGACCCCCGGTATGCAGGTCGTGTTCAGGTCGTAGAAACAGAGAGAGGACGCTCCACTCTGACAATCACTGGCCTGAGAGAGAGCGATTCATCCGAGTACCGCTTCAAGTTCAAAACAGGAAGCTTTGACTGGAGGAGCAGTTTACCTGGTACAACTCTGACCGTCACAGGTACAGATGAACAGTAGCAGAAGTGTCAGTATTCATCACAATGATTATACTTTATGATTAAAGGTGGGATTGTTAATAATTTTAATAATTTTTGTTGTTGTTATATTTGTTAAAATAATCACTATATCAGCACAGCAATCAATGACATTAATGTTTTGACATTCATTTTTTTTTATGATGAAATACTAGAGCTCGGGGAAGCGGTGGCCGTCCCGTTCCGTAATTCCTCAAATTAAAGTGTAAATAACGGCACACCTACATTTTTAAGCATTAAACTAAATAATATGACTTCTCTGTCATGAAACACATCAATGTTGGTGAATGAATATCGACATTTCTTAGCAAATTTATAAAACATCTGCAGTTAAAAATGGCTCAAAATATAAACCATAATCTGAGATAGAGTTTATTGTTTGGGACTAATCTACGTCATGAAATAAAAGCATGTCAACGCCCTCCAATCTGACCCCCGTCCTGGCCTCAACCCAGAGCGTCTATTGCTTTTATTTTATCAGTAACCTCTGTGTAGCATTACAATCACAGCAAAGCTCATGTAGCGGCTAGTTCGTCAGCTAGCTAACGTGAGCTTGCTAGTCTCACCATGTTATCATGCTAATGTTATACTGCTCCCCGCCGCTGGGAGACTAAAGCCAGAAGGAGAGCAGACGGCCGCTCCGACATGGAGGCGCCATGGTTAGCGCTAGCTGAAAACCAGTTGCTACCGCCGCGACAGCTCTCTCCGAAGCTAGCACCCGCTCTCCTCCAGGCAAACTAGTTTCCCAGCGGTGAGGAGTGAGGTGGACGGCCCTCTAGGTTTAACTTTTGGAACTATTTTTGTCTGGTAAACAGTAAATCCATCAAATTCAGCGCCCCATGCCATATCGTAATTATTTTAAGCTACTGTAGCTGTCATATTGGTTTTCGCTGCATCAAGACTTTGGTCTCTTTTGCTCAGCTTTCAGCTCTAGTGTGGTGTTGGATAGACCAATCACAAGGTCGGAGAAGAGATTCAAATGTACATAAGAAAGTGGTAGATTGTGCACGGTGTCATTTCATATCACATTGCTGTTCCTCGTTCTCAGTTCCAGATGTACAGGTGCAGGTGATCTGGTCTTCTACTGGTCCAAAGCTGATTTGCCACAGCAGCTGTCTTCTTTCTGGCCATTCGTCCTTCGTTTGGTACCAGAATGAAACAAAAAAGATTCCGGATGAAACATCTCCTTCTTACGGAGGATACGTTGATCCCGCCGACAGTTATTCCTGCGCTTACCAGAGCTACCACTCCCCTCCAGTGTGTGAGTTTACTCCACTCTCTCTCAAACAGAATGTCGACAGGTGGAAACTTTAAACTAGTAGAATTAATACATAATACAGTTTTTATTTTTTACAGAAACAACCTCTTTAATGTGATGTGACAAGTATTAACTGTTAAGGACAGATATGTCCACCAGGACCGTAGACTGTATATAAGAAGTGGACGTAGTCAGTTTATGTGGAACCCCAAACAGAGCTAAATGGAGAGCGAATATTGGACTTCCGGTGAACACAAACACAACTCACAATGAACACTGTTTGGTTTGTGTCGACTGGACGTGTAAAGAGGCATCAGCTTGTCAGCTATGAGGTGATCATACCAGTCTTGTGTTGACAGCTTGTTCCTACTGCCACCAAGTGGCCAAAAGATGAACATTTTGTGTGAATATCAGAGTCAATGTTGAACTCATCATATGCTCATCACATCACAGCCTCCACAGTCTCACGACACATCACGCTACTTTAAATACGCACAGCAGAATCATTTACTATCAACACGTCTAAATTAAACACACACTAATGCTTCCAAGGGCCTCACATGGCTCCTTTCATATAAATATAATAATCCATAGGTGGAAAAAGAAGTACTCTTTTAAGATATTTTACATGAGTTAAAGTAGTAATACCACAGTTTAGAAATACTTTGTTACAAGTTTAAGTCCTGCATTTAAAACCTATAGGAAAAGCGCACCATTACAGTATTATTGGATTATAATTATTGATGCAGTAAGGTGGTCATCACTTTACTATTTTAGCTGAACCTATAACAGTAAATTAGATTTTAATACTTAATTTTAGACAAAACAATTGTCTTATAAAGTACCTCAAAATTGTACCTACACTAAAAGTATAAATTAAAGGTACCATGTGGAGCTTTTGACCACTTGTTGCGCTAAAGAGCAAACTTCTTTTACGAGGTCGTCCTTGTGCAAATGCAAACAAAACAACATGCAAACACGAACGCTGGCTTCTCGATGCACACCGTGCCCAAGGTAATACTCAAACAAGTGTAATAAAAAGATAAAGCATTGATGTAAAGATGTTTTTATTAAGATGAAAGTATTAATATGTGTTCACATTGTCTCCAGATGCTCCGAGGGTTCCCTTAGTGGTGACGAGTCCCCCTGGTGACATCATGGAGGGCAGTTCAGTGACTCTGACCTGCAGCAGTGATGCTAAACCAGCAGCTAACTACACCTGGTACAAGCAGAACCAACCAGTGCTCCGTGAAAATCCTCAGCTTGTCTTCAGCTCCATCCAGTCCTCTGACTCTGGACAGTATCACTGCACAGCTCAGAACCAGCTGGGGAGGAAGTCTGCATACGTCTCTATTGATGTGACGTGTGAGTAAAAAAGAGCTCATTTAAAACAGCTTCAATCTGTATAATGTGTTGCATCTATAAGGTCACACTCACAGCTGATCACTGCTCCAGAAGAGGCAGAATCAACTGATCGGATTCATATTCACTGCACTGATTCAAACCACCATCGCTCCTTAGGAGTTTCAGATGCTGCAACACATCTTAATTCATAAAACTCTCTGTTAACACGTCTCCTCAGATGCTCCAAAGCTTCCCTCTGTGTCAGTGAGTCCCTCTTCTGAGATAGTGGAGGGCAGTTCAGTGACTCTGACCTGTAGCAGTGATGCTAACCCAGCAGCTAACTACACCTGGTACAAGGAGAATGAAGACTCACCAAAAGCATCAGGACAGATCTTCATCATCACTGACTCCACAGCTGAACACAGTGGGAATTATTCCTGTGAAGCCCAGAACACCAGAGGACGTAGTAACTCCACTTTACATGTGACTGTTTTAGCAGGTAAATCATGTTTACTCACCTCAATACATCTTATTGGCAGAAGACCCTCACACAACCTTTTTTCCCCTCATCGTCAGTGTTTCCTCTTGATTTTCCAGGAGCATGGAAGTCAGCAGCCGCGGGGACAACCACTGTTGTTCTCCTGGCTATCGTGCTCCTCGCTGTCTTCCTGTGGATCAGGTGAGCAATTCTGTGGCACTATGATTGTGTTCACTAGTGCATCTACAATATTGCCATCTGTTGCCTGAATCTAGCAGTTCATCCGTTCTGTTGCTGTTGCTCGTCCTCCTATATCCAGGAGGAAGAAGTCCTTCACACAGCAGTCTAATGGTGGCGAGAGAGCCGACAACAGAGCACAGGTGAGAAAAGAAGAGTTCAAGCACGTCAGAGCAAAAAGAAACTGCCTGCAAAGCGATTCTGTCCCTGCCACTCGCTCAGTGCTCTGGGTGTTATTTCAACACAATCTCACAGCAGTCATGAAATGCAATCTATTGTTTTCTTTTACAGGATTACTTTTTGTTCAGGACAACATTACGTTAAAAATGAGGTTTAGGCAACAAAAGCACTTAGTCAGGTGAAGGAGAAACATCATGGTTGGACTTAGAATAACCATGTACTGTTAGGTTTAGCCAACAAAACCACAACCATAGAGCCACAACGTCCATCTCCCCTCAAGGCCACCAATAGTAGTCTTTTTAAGATATTAGTCTGTTTGGTATTATAAAATACGTAACGTTGCTCTGACTGTTGCTTTGTCAGGTGGATGAATTTTAAATGTGTGTCCATCACGAATAAGGCTCCTAATTTACTTAGGTGACACGAATGAAAAACCCAGTGTGTGTCCATGTACACAAAACCAATCGACTATTACATGACCTGCCACATGACACTGGGCTGGTTATTTCAGCCAAAAATCCCTATTTAGTAATGCTGTTGATGAATTAAAGTGCAAATTGGTAATGTGCACAGTGATGTCCCTCTACTGGGTGGAACATGGCTATTGCAATTGAATATTGTTATTAGCTGATCCGGAGCCAGGTGACGTATATGGAGCATAGACTGTATACAAGAAGTGGACGTAGTCGCCATGACATCATCCGTTGGTTTATGGACGGCGGTTTTTGAGGCCTCGAGTTCAGCATTTTGGGCGCCATCTTGTTTCTTTGCAACCAGTGAACAGGAAGTGACCATATTTGGACTAAGGAGGAGTGTCGTAGAGACGCCGTATACGTCTCTGGTGTCGACCTGTCAATCACTTTGTAGCCCCGCCCTAAAGCGTCCCCTGCTTTATGGTCTGTTTGACTCTAAATGACCATAATTTACTAAATGAACATCAAGCTGTATTGAAGAAGACTTGAAACTAGAGATTGAGACATAAACTCATGTTTACAATGTTTACTGAGGGAATACATCAAGAGAGAAGTAGAGTCATTTATATAGACTTCTATACAACCAGAGGAGTCACCCCCTGGTGGTCAGGAGAGAGAAATCAGCTTTAACACATGAAGCATATACTTCTATACAACCAGAGGAGTCACCCCCTGGTGGTCAGGAGAGAGAATGCAGGTTTAACACATGAAGCATATACTTCTATACAACCAGAGGAGTCACCCCCTGGTGGTCAGGAGAGAGAAATCAGCTTTAACACATGAAGCATAGACTTCTATACAACCAGAGGAGTTGCCCCCTGATAGACAGTAGGGAGAGAATGCAGCTTTAAGACACATTTCAGAATCGGAGGTTGCTGTCTGATATGGAGGCAGCTTTGGTCACCAAACAAATATAAAATGTATGTAAAGCCCAATCATGGTTTCGTTGCCTAACCTAACTTTTGTTTTGTAGCGTTCGGTCGCGTCTGCTCCACCAGCAGAACACCTCCACTACTCCAGCGTCTGCTTCGCCCAGAAGCCGGAAGAGGCCCTGTACGCCAACATCAGGCCAGCTCGGCCCCACGGACAAACCGAGGAAGAGGACGAGGAGGACGAGGTCGACTACACCACCGTCAACACTGACAGTGCCAGTGGCGCCCCGCGGTGAGCAGCACATTTTAATCTGTATATGATTTACAAAAAAAGGAAACACACATCGGGTTATACGTTTTCAATGTCTAACTTCTCCGTTTGCAGAAGGAAACGTCAGGAAGACGAGGAGGATTCTTTTGCTCTTTACAGCACAGTCAACAAATGAACACAACATGGATCTGTTCTTTATTCATGGGTTTTCATTCTTTAAAAAAAAAGAAAGAAATGGGGTTTGTAAATATTTGTTTGTGTTTGGTTACTCTTTCTGTAATTGTTATTTGACTCAAATGACATGGAAGTTGATTTGATTTGTACATACCACAAGGTGTTTTTCTCCCCCTTTCTGTATTGTAATTTGGATGAACTGAGCCTTTATTAACTGCCACAATAATATATCAGCATGCTACAATACATAATTCATGTATATTGAGAGAATACACTTCAAATGCAGTAAACAGTTGTCCTACATTTGTCAAAAGTCTGTTCATTTCACCGTTTTATTAAAGTTATTTATTGTCATGTGCACAACAAGAAGCAATGGAAATCCAGCAAGCAAAAACATGATTATACAATTGTGCAGAAGTTAAAATAATGGGATGAAATGTATAAATTATGAAATGAAAAACTATATAATTGTATAATTGTAAAGTAATACAAGTAGTCTCGCAACCTCCGATACAGAGTTATTCTAACAAGACTTTATCAATTGGGAATTATTTTTCTTGTCTGCGCTGCTTGTGGTTCATGTTAAATGTTATTGATGGCTGGTTTATATATATATATATATACAGAAATCTCCACTTCAGTAACTCTTACATGTATTAGAAAATAAGAGGGTAAACACCTGCGTAACAATAATGTTTTGCACTTGTAGCATATTTTTATCCTGTCATTAAATAGCTTTAATTCTGTCACATTGTTCACATCATGAACTTAATGTATAAGAGGAACACACTTTTGCCTCCTTATTTCTTTTCACTTCAGGAATGAAACACCATGATGCACGTGTAACTATAGCATGGCAGCCTGGAGCAGGTTCATTTTCTTGGTCGCTGTCTACAATGCTGCTGAACTATAAATTCCCTCTGTTTCTAAAAAAATAAATAATAATCCATGAAGGAAAAAAGTAAATAATATATATATATATATATATATATATATATATATATATATATATATATATATATATATATATATATATACTGTATATATGAACATTTTATTACAGACATTGCTGTTTTACAATGTTATTACTTTTGCAGGCGTCGATGGCCTGTCCTGCAACAGATTGACTTCAAAGGCTCGTTAGTGGACATTTCAAGAGTTTATAATAATTTCCACCAAAATCCTCGTCCAGTTATGAAGCAAATCAACTGTGGCCGAATTTCTTCTCAGCCTGAAGAACTAAGCGAAGAGTCGTGTTCAGGTCATGAAACAGAGAGGGCAAGTTTCACTCTGAGAACCACAGACCATAGAGTTCAGCTCAGTTATCACTTCTTCAGATACAATGGGCCAAGGAGGCGGGACAAAGGAGGCGGGACCAAGGATGCGGGACAAAGGAGGCGGGGCCAAGGAGGCCGCAGTTCTTTCCCGTGTGAAACGAGAAGTCAACATTGAATTATTGGGCTTGTTGTAGTTACGGAACTTCCGTGGTTATTTAAACCCAAGTGACAATCTTTACCTCAATCGAACCGCGCACGTGTGTGTGTGTGTGTGTGTGTGTGCGTGCGTGTGTGTGTGTGTGTGTGTGTGTGTGTGTGTGTGTGTGTGTGTGTGTGTGTGTGTGTGAAAAGACTCTGCCGAAATGCATCTATTTGGTATTATTTAAAAAGTCATGAATGTGTGTATGCTTTCAGTAAAATGCAGAAAACTAAGTTGTGATTAATCCAACGTATTTCTCTTCTAAATGGATGGTTTACATATTCAAGATATAAGGTGATGTGGAAACGACAGTGAAAAAAAAGGTAATTTACGCAGAATTTCACAATTCACAGATGAGGCCTATCGTAAATTCTGTCGCGATGGTTTGACATTTTATGGGGGAAAAAACATTTTGGGAAACCACTTAAAAGAAAACAATGACAGTGTTTCCTCTGTTGTGAATATGAATGCTATTCCTGATTACTCTGTTACAGTGATAACGGGGCAGGACCACTGGGCAGTGACTTACACTTCTACTCAGATCTGCGCCTTAAAGGGATCGACGGTGAACGTCCCTTGCACCTTCACGGACCCAGAGTCTCTTGCTCCACGAATAAGGCATCAACCAATCATGTTGTGCAGAATGGGTTCGGTGCACACATGTTCATTAGAATGATAAAAACCATTCTAAGGCTTTGTAGTCCAGAAAAAGATGGTAAACTACGTTCAACTGTGACAAAGTTGGCATAGTCTAGATCCACTCATTCTGTTCTGACCTTTCACAATAAAGCTCGATACATATAATATTTGCAGGTGACTATTTAGCATTTTCGTGTTCATTCATCAAGCCCCCCGATGTGTAAAGGTCTTTTGATATTCACTTCCAGTCAAACTGAGTGAGTCCCTCTGCTGAGATAGTGGAGGGCAGTTCAGTGACTCTGACCTGTAGCAGTGATGCTAACCCAGCAGCTAACTACACCTGGTACAAGAAGGATGAAGACTCACCAAAAGCATCAGGACAGATCTTCATCATCACTGACTTCACAGCTGAACACAGTGGGAAATATTACTGTGAAGCCCAGAACACCAGAGGACGTAGTCACTCCACCTTACATCTGACTGTAGTAGCAGGTGAGATTTTGAATTCAGCTCCAGAAGTCATGAAGCATGATGTGATGTAATGCGTCGTCCACTTGAGTCAAGTCTTTCTTGTCTTACTTCTCGATGTCAGGTGAGCAATATCTAATGAAAAACAATGTGCCGTAATTGATATATATTCCATTAAATAATAAAGTGATAATATAAATCCTTATATTCTGTAGATATTCTTCATTGTATTACTCTTCATGTCTATTAAAGTTCAGGTTAGCGAGGTCAGTATAACACAGCTATGCAGCTGTTGTGTCTATGAAATGTCCAGTTCTCAAGGGAAGTTAGTCACACGCCTGCGCACTTCAACACCCACAACTGTTTATCAGTATATTGACATTCTGGAAGCAGACTGGTCGTTGCACGTTCCAGTCTTGTGAGAAAAGATGAGAACACGGGATTCTCCTCCTCTTGACAGGATAGAGCGAATCAGATGTTAGGACGAGGAGAGACGAACCTGTGACGATAAACTGTGTATGAAAGGCCCCACTTCCGTTGTGGGGCAGTTGTTCTTTGCCCAACCTGCGTGTTGGCTGTACCACTCACTGCTTTTGCAATTGCAGCGCTTACTACTTTGCTTGTGATCATTTAGTAAATAAATTTAGACAACGAGAGAAGTTGTTGAACTGAGTTCTTCCAGGCATCCAATAATTAGTACACGCTAACAAAAGCACATGAGTTCCACAAACAGCAACCTTCAAGCCAGGAGATGGCTTTTGAAACGAGAAGTCAACGTTGATGTTTTGGTCATGTGACTTACGTCCTTCAGTATCAGTACGTACTTCTGTGGTTATTTGAATCGAAACAACAATCTTTTCCTGAACCTAACTAAATACTTTGGTTTCCTAAACCTAACTGAGTTTTCTGAAAAGTCTATTTTGAAAACGACACGTGTTGCTGACTATTGTAGGAAAAAAAAACGAGGAGAAACTTTCTGTACGATATCATACGAACGGTTGTACGAGGATACGTTGCTCAGAGAACTCGAGATGAACCTCAGATTAATGAAGAACAGTCCAGATTGAATCCGTCAAAGTTTTTCATGCATTTAATTATCTTGCTCACTTGTGTTTTATCTTGATGATTCTGTCGGGGGTCCGGCTGCAGTCATCACTGCTTGAGAGCTGTTCATTCCTTTTTAAATTCAGAGAGAGAGAGAGAGAGAGAGAGAGAGAGAGATCTGTTTATTGTTAAACTTCCGTCAAGCACATCTGATGTGACCTCAGACGTCTCTGTTGTGATCTATCTGGAGCTCTTCCTCACTCTCCATGTCCTCGTACTCCCATGAATCGATACCAGAGCCACTGATGTGACATAGCAAAAAAGAACTGCACAGCCTGGCCTTACAAGAGCATATAAGTCCATTTTACATGTTTATAACACAATTCAACATTACATATTAACATAAACCATAAATATGACTCGAGAGGGCAGGAAAGTGACTTGAGAGAGCTCCCCAAGTTATGAAAATATAAATGTTTATATTCCTAGCTTGATGCCACACATGATTAGAGGACCTTTCTGGAAAGCTTCCAACCTACACAAGCCGCCACATCCACTGTCATACAAAGCCTCAGAAAGATATCAACCACATTGCATTTTTTTCCAGGCAAAAATATTGAAATATGACTTACTTATGGATGAAACGATATGTCACACAGCATTGCTTGGTATGTATTGGTGCATCTGCTTGAGCAGAGCCCCTCTCTTTGTGGAACCAGAGGCGTCCAAGGTCCAGGAAGAAAGTTAGGGCATTTTTGCTTTCAGGGACCTAAAGCTACGGTACACGAAATGTGCACTAAAATAATTACAAAAAAATATTTAACTATTTAACACTTAATCAAAGTCAAACTTTGCAGAGATACTGTTAACATATCGTGCTATTTTATAGTATAAAAAAGTGATGATATGCATAATTAAAAAGAGGAAATACATCCTGAAAGTTTTTTTTTCCAGAAATTATTATTAATTTTTTTTATTTCCTGTGTTCTATCATCAACCAATAAACCAGTAACACATATACTGCTATATGAACCTGAATCTTAACTAGTCTCACAATTTTTCTCTATAGTATACCTTTTGAAATTATTCAAATAGCCCTTGTGGTTAAGGGAGATATTCTGTATTTAGTATGTGTAGGAGCTATTTACTAATATTTTAAGTTATTTTTCTTCACAGGTAGTATTGTTTATTTATAGTTGTTTACGTAGGTTTTAGTTTGTTAATTGGGTAATGCTGTGGGCACCTGGGCACCTGGTGTACTTAATGGAGTAGGCGGGTACAGGACCGGGATGCGAGTTGGTGGGGAAGGCGTAGGCAGTCGGAAGCCTTCGCGGGCAAAGGGAACTGGTGGCGGGACGGTTTTCAGCGGAGCAAGGAAGCGAACTGTTTGGTCGGTCTCGCGTCTTTTGCTTGGTGACGAGGAAGGTGACATGTCCACAAACCCACAAAGTGACCGGAGAGAGCGGTCTCGAAGTAGGAGCCGTGTTCGAGAGAAAGAGACGGCGGCGACATCTGCAGGACGTGAACGAGGAAAAACTAATCGGCAAAATGCGCGACGTATAAATCAAGAAGAAGCAACTTCTTTGGAGGCAGTTGAGCGTGACTGCTCCGTGAATGGATCAGGCAGTTGGGCAGAAATGGAGTGGGGTCATGGGAGTGAAGAAGAGAGTGAGGGGGAGTTAAAGGGGCAGAAAAATAAAGGTCGAGGCAATAATGGGCAGACAAATAAACAAACAAAAACTGGCAATAATTATAATTCGGAAAGTGAGAGAGAAGGAGATGAGCAGGGGCAGAGAGAAAGACCAGATACATGTATTGTCATAGTAAGGTTCCATGAGAAGGCTCAAGAGAACATGAAGAAAATTAGTCCGTTTGTGCTAACAACAGCTTTGGCAAATAAAATAGGGGAGATTATCTATGCGAAGGTCCTAAATGATGGCAATTTACTGGTGAGGTGTGCTAATGAAGAACAACTTGAGAAAGCACTCAATCTAAAAGAAATAGGAAAAATGAAGGTGTTGAGCACAGGGAGGGTGGGAGCACAAAATGGTGGGTGTAAAGGAGTTATCACAGGGGTGCCAGTGAGTGTTGGTATGGAGGAACTAAAGAGGAGTCTCAAGGGAGGAAAAGTAGTGAATGCTCAAAGACTGAAAATGACAAGAGATGGAGTTAAACGGGATAGTGAATCAGTACTGATTGAGTTTGAAGAAAAGAATGTGCCAAAGAAAGTATTCCTGGGTTATCTGAGTTACCCAGTGAGAGTGTATGTGCCAAAGCCACTGAGGTGCTTTAATTGCCAGAGGTTTGGGCATATAGCCAAAAACTGTAAAGAGAAGAGGAGATGTGCTCGCTGTGGTGGCGACCATGAGTATGGAAAGTGTGGAACAGGGACTCAGCCAAAGTGCTGTAACTGTGGAGGAGCCCATAATGTGGCATACGGAGGGTGTGAAGTAATGAGACGGGAGAATGAAATCCAAAAAGTAAGAGTGGAAAGAAGGATCACTTATGCAGAAGCTGTAAGAGAAACAAAAGTAAGGAACAATGTTACCAGGGTTCAAGCAAGAGACGGGGAACAAGAGCTACAGAAAGTAAATGACAGGATATATGTGGACAAAAAGAATTTAGTAACATTCATTGCAGGAGTGATTAACAGCACAGCAGAAGTAAAGTCAAAAAATGATAAAATCCAGTTGATTGTCAAAGCAGCAGTGAACCACTTGGGATTGGTGGGACTGACATGGGAAGAGGTGAGGGAGAACCTTACTAATCAGTCAAGCCAGGAAACACCATGGGTTGGTTAGCACTGCTAATGGTTATACTAATACAATGGAACGCCAGAAGTCTGCTGGCCAATGGCCAGGAATTCAAGCATTTCATTAAAGAAATGGGTGTAAAGCCAGATGTAATGTGTGTTCAGGAGACGTGGTTGAAACCTACGTTAGATTTTGTAGTACATGGGTATTCAGTAATAAGGAAAGACAGAGATGCTGGGGTAGGGGGAGGATGTGCTACATTTATCAAACAAAATATTCCATATAGGGTACTGGAAAAGGGAGATAGTCAAGAGTATATAGTGGTGGAAGTGTGGGAAGAAGCGGAGCAGGTGGTTATAATTAACTACTACAATCCATGCAAACGGTTGGATTTGGACAACCTACTAAAAATTCAAGGACAAAACGGATATAGAATAGTATGGTGTGCTGATTTCAATGCTCACAGTACAATGTGGGGGGGTCTGCAAACTGATTCAAATGGAAGGGTAATTGAAGAATTGATGGATGATAGGGGTCTGATCTGTATGAATGATGGTAGAGGAACGAGGATAAACATAAATACAGGTGCTGAGTCAGCATTAGACATCACATTAGTGTCAAATGCATTGGCTGGAGTAAGTAAATGGGAAGTTTTGGTAGCTACAACAATAGGCAGTGATCATTACCCAGTATCATGTTTGATAGGAGAAAAAGTGGAAGTTAGGCCAGGAGGTGGAATCCCAAGATGGATATTTCAAAAAGCTAACTGGGAGGAGTTCCAAAAGTTAAGTGAGGGAACAATGACAAAGATCGACATTTCTGGAGATATAGATGGCATAAACAAGCAGGTAACTTCAGCAATTATTATGGCAGCCAAGGGATCTATACCCAGGAGTAAAAATAGGATAAGTAAGAAACTTGTTCCATGGTGGACAGAGGAGTGCTGCCAGGCTGTTAGAAGCAGGAACAAAGCATTTAGACTAGTCAGAAGATCTCATAACATGCAGCATTTGATTCAATATAAAAAGGCACAAGCAGTGGTGAGAAGAACAGTACGACAAGCTAAGAGAGAGAGTTGGAGACACTTTTGTGATACAATAGGAAGAACTACTCCTGTGGGAGAGGTATGGGGAATGATAAAGAGGATGGGAGGAGATAGAAGGGAATGGGAATACCCAGTTTTGACTTCTGACAAGGAAACAGCGGTCTCCAATAGGGAAAAAGCAGAAATAATGGCAAAGGCATTTGTGAAGATTCATGGTTCAGATAAGTTGTCAGAAGAAGAAAGAAGAAGAAGGGAAAGCGGAATGAATCAGCATCCAGGTGTGTTAGACAGGAGGGAGAAAACGCATGATACGATTGATGAACCTTTTACTCTGGCAGAGATGGTGAGAGCAATAAATGGATCAAAACCCACATCGCCAGGGGATGATCAGGTATGCTACGTCATGCTAAGGCATCTGGGAGAAGGAGCACTCTTGAAGTTGCTGTGCCTTTATAACAGAGTGTGGGAGGAAGGAAAGTTACCGAGCATATGGAAGGAGGCAGTAGTGATCCCAATTAGAAAACCTGGCAAAGATCCCTCTAAACCCACCAGTTACAGACCAATAGCACTAACATCTAATATGTGCAAGATAATGGAAAGGATGATAACAGAAAGATTTTCATATACGCTTGAGAAGAGGGGAATGCTGGCAAGTTTTCAGAGTGGTTTTAGGAAGGGTAGAAGTACCATGGACCCAGTGATAAGGCTAGAGACTGATATTAGAAAGGCCCAGGCAAATAAAGAGTCAGTCATTGCAGTGTTTTTTGACATAGAAAAAGCCTATGACATGATGTGGAAGGATGGTTTGCTAATCAAGATGCACAAAATGGGAATTGGTGGGAGAGTGTATAACTGGGTAAAGGATTTTCTGTTTGGAAGGAAAATTCAAGTACGGATTGGGTCAGACATTTCAAATCAATACTTAGTCGATAATGGTACGCCTCAAGGCAGTGTGATTAGCCCACTACTCTTCATCATTATGATTAATGACATATTCACAAAGGTGCCAGTAGATATAGGCAGGTCTCTGTTTGCTGATGATGGGCATTGTGGAAGAAAGGAAGGAACATCGAACATGCAATCAGGAAAGTACAGGAAGTAATTGATGAGGTGGTGGAGTGGGGATATGATTGGGGGTTCAGATTTTCAGTGGAAAAAACACAATCAGTCTTTTTCACCAGGAAAGTAGTCAAGGATGGGATGAAGCTAACGATGTATGGGAAAGACATAGAAAGGGTTGGAACATTTACATTTCTGGGGGTGCTTTTTGATTCCCGGTTAACATGGGCAGACCACATTAGGAGGGTAGAGGAAAAGTGCAAAAAAGTTATAAATGTGATGAGATGTGTGAGTGGTAGGGAGTGGGGAGCCAGCTGTTCAGCATTGCGAACCATGTATGTGGCCTTGATAAGATCGGTGTTGGATTATGGAAGCATAGCATATGGGTCAGCAGCCAAATCTCTAATTGGTAAATTAGATGTGGTCCAGGCGCAGGCATTAAGAGTATGTAGTGGAGCTTTTAAAACATCGCCAATCCCTGCCCTGCAGGTAGAAATGGGAGAAATGCCGCTAGATCTTAGGAGGAAACAACTAATGGCAAACTACTGGGCTAATTTGCAGGGACACAATGATTCTCACCCTGCAAAAGGAGTGTTGCAGGAGGTCTGGGAGAATGGGAGGAGTCAGAAAGAGAACTTTGGTCGGGTAGGCAATGACATTGCAAGGGAGCTTAAGGTGTTTGGTCTGGGTATAAGCCCCTCTGTGGTTTACCCGGTGGTGGCTCCATGGACACTGGTGTGGCCTGAAGTTGACTGGTATCTGTTAGATGTCAAAAGAAAAGGGAAAGGCACAGGGGATTTGTTAAGTGGGTTTGAATATCGAGTGATGAATCTATACAGTGAATATACGAAAATATATACGGACGGTGCTAAGAAGCCTGAGACAGGAGTGACAGGATTTGGGGTGGCAATACCAGACAAAGGGGTAGGGATCAATAGAAGAACATCTGATAGTCTAGGGGTCTACACAGTGGAGATGGTGGCAGTGCTGGTGGCTTTGCGATGGGTGGAAAAGGCAAAACAGGGAAAGGTATTGATATGCTCCGATGCAGCTTCAGTCCTTTCGAGTATAAGATCTTTTCGTTCAGGCAGTCGTCAAGACATCCTCTATGAGGTCCTTCAGTCGGTCACACGCATAACCAGCCAGGGAGGTCAGGTTAAATTCATGTGGGTTCCAGCACATATAGGGGTGAGTGGGAATGAGAGGGCGGACAAGTTGGCTAAGAGGGCGTTAAAGAAAGGAAACATAGAGATGAGGGTTAGCATCAGTAAGGCAGAGGTCAAGTGTATTAACTGGGAAAACATCAATCAAATGTGGCAAAAGAGGTGGGACAGAGGGAAAAAAGGGAGACACCTGTATGGTATTCAGAGGAGCGTTAAGGCAACCAGGGTGGGGAGTGGGAACAGGAGAGAGGAAACAGTGTTGACAAGGCTACGGTTGGGCCATACGGCACTCAATAAAACACTGAAGATGATGGGGAAACACCAGACAGGGCTTTGTGAAGGGTGTGGAGAAGAGGAGTCAGTGGAACACGTATTGAATTGTAGGGCACATGAGACACAGAGAGAGGTGATGAGGAAGAATCTGAAGGAATTGGGGGGGCATGAGTGTACACTAAAGGGAATACTGAGCGTGGGTGGGAGAGCACAGGTTAGGGTACTGCTGGCCTTCTTAAAGAACACAGGGGTTTTTTATAGGGTATAATTGAAATGTAGGGATGAGGTGCAGGGGTTAATTATTTATTTATTTATTTTATTTATTTTATTTTTTTTGGGTGGTTTTGTTTCTGGGGTAAAGGGAGCCTACTGTCTGGTCCATACTCCGGAGCAGAAGGTGGCGGTAATGCACCAATATATGGATGCCAACCGCCGTAAAACGACAAAAAGAAGAAGAAGAAGAGGACCGGGATGCACCTGGGTGGGCTTATGGTTTTTTACCATACCAGACCAGACCAGCACGGGAGAGGCAGCATGGGGCGTTTTGTTTGTTGATTATTTTGAGTTACAATAAATAGCAATCAAACCGGACTCCCGCATTGGACCCTGTATTATTTTGGCTGCGTCATTCAACCTAACCCACGGTGCATCAGTGGCTTTTTGATATTGGTTTATTTTCTTTAATTTATATTTATTTATTGGATTTACGGGACAAATGGCCACTACAACAGTAAAAAACCTTGCCTTTGAACCGACGAGACGGATCCATCAGCATTGAGCCAGATGGAGCGTTTTGGATTTTGAATGGATGAACAACAGGAAATGTTTCATTCATCACTCTTTTGGATCATCGACGGAGAGACGGCTTTGGCCCAGATCAACAAGCGACAAGAAACTGGTATGTGATTGGACTGCTGTATAGGAAAACGGCTAAACGACTGGAGTTCAAAGTCAGTATTCACATCCGTGTTTCGTGAAGTTTGAAAAAGTTTGACAGCGCTGAATCGCGCCATGTGACTATTGCGCAATACTCGCGCACCACCACTCGGCGGCTTTCATTGATTAAAACCGACTTCATTGTGTGTCTGTGTGATGAATTGGATGATCTGATCCGCCAGTCAACACCCGTTCTGTGTTTTGCAGCACTTTGCCTGCATTTATATCCGATTGCGGATTTTGATTGATGTGCAACAAGCAGTTTAGAAGAAACGTTCAAAATGTCTGACGGTGACTTGAATGACGTCGGAGCGCCGTCAGCAAAAAGAGACATTAAATTAACTTCTAAAGGCTTGGCCTTCTACACGGAAATGTGTCAGAAAAAGAGGAGTACAAAGTGTAAACAAGCCAAAAGGTGTTTGGAAAACATACGTGCATTAATGGCATCAAAGGAAAATGTAAATTCAGTGAACGCTGAGCTTGCTAAATTGATCAGTTGTTGCCAAGACGCAAATGATATGCATGAATCTTTTGTGAACTTACCTTTGCCACAAGATGAAGTTGCAAGGCAAAATAAGAACCATGAAGAAAAAATGACAATGTTCTATGATTTCACTGCAAAGGTAAAAGGCTGGCTGTCTGAAATGGGTCAACCATATACTGGTTTATATGTGCAGCCAGATGAAGACGCAGATGACATAAACCCTGAGGATAGTGCTTCTAACGTGTAAAGGAAAACTCTGTGAAGACACACTCCCAGCTATCACGCACTTCATCAACGTTTTCTGCACGCATGCAAGTTCAAGCCGACAAGGCAGCTCTGGGAGAGCGGCTTGCTGCTCTAGAAAAGAAACATTCAATAGAGGATCAAGAGGAACGCTTGAGGAAAGAAAGGGAATGTTTGAGGAAGGAAAAGGAACAATTGGAGCTTAAAACGGAATTGGCAGCAACAAATGCAAAGCTTCGTGTCTTGGAAAACAAGTCATCACAGCGTGGCTCAAAATGTTCGGATGGCATGGACTCTTATTTTTAAAGGAACAAGTATCAAAAATCGAGTCAATTAAATCCCCATGCCTACACTTTTGTTCCAGATAAAATGGCTAAAAAAGATGTTTGTTCTGTGTCTGATCCCACAACTCAAGCACCAGTAAGGCCTAAACAAAGGCCAGCCACACAAACTGTGACTGAAAATCAAGCAGGACGTGTGCAACCTCAAACCCAAACTGAGAACTATCAGAATGACATTGTACATGTTATGCAAAGACAAAATGACATCGCTGCTCTGCTGGTTCAGCAAAATCTGTGCTCTGTCCTTCCTGTACGAAATATTCCTGTGTTTGATGGAGACCCTCTTCAATACCGGTCTTTCATCAGAGCCTTTGAAAATGGAGTGGAGGAGAAAACTACTAATTGGAGTGACTGTTTGCACTTTCTCGAACAATACACCAGGGGGCAGCCAAGAGACCTGGTGTGCAGTTGTCAACATTTACCTGCAGAGCGAGGATACCACAGAGCCAAAAGTCTTCTAGCAGAGCACTTTGGAAACGAGTACAAAATTGCATCTGCCTATATGGAAAAGATTCTCAGTTGGACACCTGTGAAAAGTGACGATCTTAAAGCATTAAAATCATTCTTTCTGTTTCTTCGAGGATGCTCAAATCTAACAGAGCAAATGATGCACATGAAAGAACTGGACCTACCATCCAATATGAGGAACATCATTTTGAAACTTCCTTATAAGTTAAGGGAAAGGTGGAGAAGTGTTGCTTGTGATCTGCAGGACCGAAGTGGCCGGAGAGCAATGTTCAATGATCTTGTTGCCTTCATTGAAAAGCAGGTCAGAATTGCCTCAGATCCACTTTTTGGAAACATTCAGGATTCACAACCCACCACCTTGAAGGCTTCCAACATTAGTCGCTTGACGCAAAGGAAAAAGGGAAGTAGCTTTGCTACCAATGTTACTGCAGTTAAAGATGGATTCCGCGCTCAGTATACAGAAGAAAAGAACAAGTCTTCCTCCATTCACAACTGTCTGTTTTGTTCGCAAAGTTATCACTCGTTGGATAAATGCCCACAATTTAAAATGAAAGGACATCGTGATAAGATCAATTTTATCAAGGAACGGGGTATTTGTTTTGGTTGCCTAAAACTAGGTCACATCAGCAAAGACTGCAGGAGTCGCTTGGATTGCGATGTGTGTCACCAAAAGCACCCAGGAGTCCTTCATATAGAACGGCAGGATAAAGGAACAACCTTACAACAAGCTCAACGGTCTGGAAGCCCTCCAAGTGTTTCAACTTCCATGTCTCAGACCTGTGGCCATATTGGGGCTGGTTGTGAAGATAATGCCATCTTTTCCATTGTTGCAGTCAAAGTCAAGAACCAGAGGGACAACCAAACGGTGCAAACGTATGCCTTTTTGGATCCAGGGAGTTCAGGCACATTCTGTACTGAGAACTTGGCAAGAAAATTGAACTTGAGGGGTAAAAAGACAAGTATTCTGTTGAGAACAATGGGCCAAAAGAAGATTGTAAATGCACATATTCTGTCTGGTCTTGAATTGTCTGGCATGAGTACAAATGATTTCATTGAGTTACCTGAGGTTTTAACTCAAAAGACTATGCCTGTTTCTACACTCAATGTCCCACGACAGGAGGATCTTGATCAATGGTCATATCTCAAAGATGTTAAGCTCCATGACATTGATGCAGAGGTTGAGCTACTAATTGGAACTGATGCTTCAAAAGTGATGGAACCTTGGGAGCTGATTAACAGCCAGGATGATGGACCCTATGCGGTCAGAACTAGAGTTGGTTGGGTCATCAATGGTCCACTTCGTGGCGGAAGCAGTAGAAGTAAGAGTGACTGCCCTGCGGTAACAGCCAACCGAATCTCTGTGGAACATCTGCAAGACATGCTGGTTAAACAGTATAACCATGACTTCAATGAGAGATCATCAGAAGAGCAGATTGAAATGTCCAGAGAAGATATGAAGTTCATGAATGTTATCAGCAACACAACAGTATTAACTGGAGGCCATTACTGTATGGACTTACCTTTCAGACAGGAAAATTCTGTCTTGCCTAACAATCGCTGTGTTGCAGAACAGCGCCTACGGAGCCTGAAAAGGAAAATGGACAAAAATGGTTCATTTAAGGACGAATACACCGCATTTCTAAATAACATGATCACTCAAGGATATGCTGAGATGATACCTGCTGATCAGCGAGAACAAAGTGATGGAAAGATGTGGTATATCCCTCATCATGGAGTTTATCATCCCAGAAAAGGCAAACTGAGAGTTGTTTTTGATTGCGGAGCAACTTACGAAGGAACATCACTGAACTGCCAGCTCTTGCAGGGCCCTGATCTTACTAACACTCTTATCGGAGTCCTCATTCGATTTAGGCAAGAGCCCGTTGCAGTAATGGCTGACATTCAAGCCATGTTTCATCAAGTTCATGTCTCAGATGAGCACATCAACTTTCTTCGTTTTCTCTGGTGGCCTGACGGTGACACTGCAGAGTCTCCACTGGAGTATCGGATGAAAGTACACCTGTTTGGAGCTGTATCCTCACCAAGTTGTGCAAATTATGCTTTGAGGAGAACTGCAGATGATAATGTCCAAAACTTCCCTCCAGAAGTGATAAGTACAGTCAAAAATAATTTCTGTTGATGACTGCCTGAAATCCATGGCTTCAGAGGAGGAGGCACTGCAAATGATCAAGGATTTGAATGCTCTTTGTCATAAAGGAGGATTCAATCTTTCCGGCTGGATCAGTAACAGCCGTACAGTGCTGCTGTCCATCGCAGAAGACAAAAGACCAAAAGAATTGGTGGAACTGGATCTGGATACAGACCAACTGCCCATGGAGCAAGCACTAGGACTACAGTGGAACATCGAAACTGACACGTTCAAGTTCAGGACCTCATTACAAGAACAGCCACAGACCAGAAGAGGAATCTTGTCAGTGGTCAGCTCACTTTATGACCCTTTGGGGTTTCTGTCCCCATTCAGCATGCCAGCAAAGTTGTTGCTGCAGGAGCTTTGTAAGAGAAACTTGGGATGGGATGATGCTATTCCCCACTCCTTCTCTGACCAATGGTCTAATTGGCTTGAGGACCTCCTAAGGATGTCTGAGTTCAAAGTGGACCGCTGTATTAAACCCAGGGACTTTAGAGACCCTACTGCCCAGCTTCACCACTTTTCTGATGCCAGTCAAGTTGGATATGGAACTGTGTCTTATGTGAGATTGGAAAAGGATCACAAAGTACATGTTGCATTTCTCTTGGGAAAGGCCAGAGTGGCTCCACTAAAGCAGACTACAATTCCTCGATTGGAACTCACAGCCGCAGTTCTTGCTGTTAGAATTGATCAAATGCTTCGGAAGGAGCTGCAATTTAAGCTTGAGAAATCAGTCTTTTGGACTGACAGTACAACGGTTCTCAAATATATCTCCAGTGAAACCAGGCGATTCCACACCTTTGTTGCAAACAGAACCGCTGTTATCAGAGACGCGGCAGATGTGGATCAGTGGAGATATGTGGGTTCTAAGGAGAATCCAGCCGATGAAGCATCGAGAGGATTAAGAGCTGAGGATTTCCTGAAAAGCAGGAGATGGATAAATGGACCGGAGTTTCTGTACAAGGCAAAAGAGGCGTGGCCTAAATTGGAGGTGGATCTGAATGTGATTTCAGCAGATGACCCAGAGGTCAAAAGGGACATGATGGTGAATGCTGTCATCAAGGATTCGGAGAATGCCACCAACCACCTGATATCTTACTTTTCATCTTGGATAAGACTAAAAAAATCTGTCGCTTGGTTTCTGAAGGTCAAAGAAATTCTCATGTTATTGGGACAAAAGAGAAAGGAGTTTTGTGCTTCTGCAGGCCTCAGAAAGGACAATCTGAAGATTCAAGAACAGGAAGTGGAAAGAGGAATTCAGAGCTTTAAAGCCACTCTCAAAGGACAAAGTCTAACTCCTCAAGATCTTGCCAAGGCAGAGAAGTCAATCATTCAACATGTACAAAGACACAAGTTCACAGATGAAATTGCCTCACTCAAAGGTAGCTTTAAAACCGTCCCCAAAGAAAGTCCACTGTACAAACTGGACCCAGTCATGGATGATGAAATCCTCAGAGTTGGTGGTCGGTTGAGTAAAGCAGCATTGCCAGCTGAATCCAAACACCCAGTCATTTTGTCCAAAGACCTGCATGTATCCAAGCTGATTTTGGGCCATATCCATCATCAGCTGGGACATGCAGGAAGAAATCACATGTTGTCCAGGTTACAGCAAAAGTACTGGATCATTAATGCAAACTCTGCTGCCAGGAAAGTCATATCTGACTGTGTTGTTTGTAGACGCAACAGGTGAAGGCTTGGTGAACAGAAGATGGCAGACTTGCCGGAGGAAAGAGTGGTGCCTGACAAAGCTCCGTTTACAAATGTTGGCGTTGACTATTTTGGGCCCATCAATGTTAAAAGAGGAAGAAGTCTTGTTAAGAGATATGGAGTGCTTTTCACCTGTTTTACCAGCCGTGCTGTCCACTTGGAAGTTGCATATACATTGGATACAGACTCCTGTTTAAACGCAGTACGGAGGTTTATCTGCAGAAGAGGTCCAGTCTCCACTATCAGGACTGATAACGGCACCAATTTTGTTGGAGCCAACCGAGAGTTGAAGGAAAGTCTGGCTGTTGTCAATCATGGCAAAATTCAAAGGTCTTTGGTCCAAGATGGCATAGAATGGAACTTTAACACTCCAGCAGCTTCCCATCAAGGCGGCATCTGGGAGCGCCTGATTCGTTCAGTGAAAAGTGTCCTCACCTCAGTTCTTCGACAGCAAACTCTGGATGATGAAGGGCTCCAGACCATTTTCTGTGAGGTTGAGGCAATACTAAACGATAGACCCATCACCAGAGTCTCAGATGACCCAGATGACCTTGAAGCTCTCACACCAAACCACATTCTAAGTCTAAAGGGCAAACCAATCATGCCACCAGGACTATTTGATAGAGATGATTTTTACATAAGGAAAAGGTGGAAGCAAATACAGTACATGGCTGAACTTTTCTGGAAGAGATGGATCTCTGAGTACCTGCCAATGATGCAAGAGAGACAAAAATGGTCAAGGCCAAGAAGAAGCCTCACTGCTGGAGACATAGTCCTTGTTGCCGACGCCACGGCCCCAAGAGGATCTTGGATAATGGGAAAAGTTTTGGATGCAAGACCAGATGCAAAGGGACTGGTGCGCTCTGTGCGGCTTCGAACAAGAACCAGCATTCTGGAGAGGCCGGTGACCAAGCTCTGTCTGTTATTGGAAGCAGCAGTTTAACATCATGGACTGATGCTTTCTTTATCTTTCTCTACCTCTATTTTCTCTCTGTTTTTCTATTACAGGTTCATCAAGAAGATTCACTTTAGGTTAATGCATGCCGCACATATAATATTCCTAATGTTATAGTTTTGTTAGTAGAATACATGTTGCAGGAATAGCTCCGTTTAAGATCATAGATAATTGTGATTGGATGCACAATTAGGGGCTGGAATGTAGGAGCTATTTACTAATATTTTAAGTTATTTTTCTTCACAGGTAGTATTGTTTATTTATAGTTGTTTACGTAGGTTTTAGTTTGTTAATTGGGTAATGCTGTGGGCACCTGGGCACCTGGTGTACTTAATGGAGTAGGCGGGTACAGGACCGGGATGCACCTGGGTGGGCTTATGGTTTTTTACCAGACCAGACCAGCACGGGAGAGGCAGCATGGGGCGTTTTGTTTGTTGATTATTTTGAGTTACAATAAATAGCAATCAAACCGGACTCCCGCATTGGACCCTGTATTATTTTGGCTGCGTCATTCAACCTAACCCACGGTGCATCAGTGGCTTTTTGATATTGGTTTATTTTCTTTAATTTATATTTATTTATTGGATTTACGGGACAAATGGCCACTACAGTATGGGTATGCAAAACTATTCAGAATTTTTTAGAAAAATGGCTGGGGCTTAACTTACACTCTGTTTTTAAAGGTGCTACATAACTAAAGTGATTCGTTTTTTTAAATGTTTTTTTTTATATCTTTTAAATATCTTTTTTTTTCAATTTCAATTGTTATCCTTTTTTAATCTTTCATTTGTTGTATGTACTGATAGTAACTTTGCCTCTGCAGTGTCTACCTGATCAGGGACAGCAGCAGCAGGGTGACCTTCAGTACTCCAGCATCCACTTCTCCAACAACCGGGCAGATCCTCTCTACTCCAACATGCCAGCTCGGCCCCTCAGACACACGGAGCAACAAGAAGTGTCTGAATACGCCGCCGTCAAGTTCAACAGGGCCCCGAGGTGAGCGGCTCCTCACACAGGAACGTCCTCCTACTGCAAATGAGTGAACTTTGATATGAATTCATTGCTTTTTGCATTTCTATGATCACTGGTGATGAGTGATACTATTTCATATCATGTATCTTCAGAATCACCTTTTCTTTTTCTCAGAATCAGAGGTGGAGAGGATCCAGCTGCATTGTACAGCACCGTCAACAAAACCAGATGACCACAGAGTCTACACATATACATATGATCTATTATTATTATTATTATTATTATTATTATTATTATTATGACAATCCAGGTGAAATATTTCAATCTGGACCGAAGTAAAGTGCCGACTGATTTTGGGAAAAGATGATAAAAACTCAGTTTCGTGGCACCAAGAGTTTCTGAAGTGGTAAAAACTTTAAAGCGCTTCTATGAGAGTCATGTCAACATAAAGGCTTCTCACTATTCTCCTGAAGCCAGCGTGCATGATGGGATCACAGAGAGGCAGTGCAGACCTCACAGTTAAAACTGTGACCTGGAAAGGCTGGAAGATTTCTATACGCTATTAAATCTCACCTGAGATCTCTTATACATTTAATGTAAATGACAGAAAGCCTCATCTTAATATCTTTGCTGCTTTACTATTGGAGGAGAACATGTGTTTGATAATCTAGTTGTAGTTTCCAACAGTTGCCACTAGATGTTAGTAAAGAGTTATATTTGACTGATAACAGAGAACGTACATTTATTATTTATATTATATCTCCACCACGTTCTTCTTTTCCTCATTTCATTTAAAATGTGTTTACCAGTTTAACAACTGGTTTAATTGGGAGTCAAATATCATTATTCTTGTACTCATTTTAATAATTATTTCTACTTCCTCACTGCTCATCACACTCATCTACATGCTTCTTTTTATTCATATACTTCAGGCTGGTGTGTTTTTTTTCTTCTCTCTACTTGTATGTACGTTCAACACATTGTATTTACATTTTATAATAAGTGGTTTTGTCTTGCTTAAATAAAAAATAAAATAGTAGTTTGACTAAAATGACCTGATGTGTCGATATTTTCACTTTTATATCACCTTTTATACACCTTTCCACAGTATTTCTACTATATGTAATGCTACAGATTATGTTTCAGACCCTTAAAGGTCACCAAACGTAAGAAAATATCTCTCTCTCTCTAACTGGTCTCTTCATGTGTCAGTGTGGTGTTCTGAACTGGTTTCTCACACAAACAGACCACACTGAGAAGTGTAATCTCCTGGCTCATCATGCATCTTAATAACGTAAAGAGGAAGGAAGTCTTTTAATAACTTGGAAGTCTTTTAACAACTTGACTTCAGTCTTCTGCTTTCACACGACAAAGACGTCTCATGGAGACGACACCCTTCCACATGAAGTGTGTTCCGATGCGACTCCTTTACTGCATATGAACGTTATTCACCTGCAGACGTGTTGTATTGACTCTGAACGCCTCACAGAGAATCCAGAGCAGCAGCTATGAGTTTACCGGCGGCAGCGAGTGGATTGGTGGTCCTCCTCCTCACTGTACCAGGTACTGTGTTTCTACATTCATGTTGGAGGACGTTCACACAAAGTATATTAATTCAGTCATTCTCCGGTCACCATGTTCTGACCTGTGAAGTGATGCAGTGCCTGTTCTTAAACCTCTGGGCGTCTTTGACGTAACGTCTCCGCTGTCACCTTTTCACATTCTGTTGATGACAGCTCTTTTTTTAAATTGTTTTTAACAAAAATTCTGTAAAGTTTTTACACATTGCACATAATACTTTAGCACTTTTAAGTAAAGTAAAGCAGCTTTACTTGTGTTTGAACCTTTCTAACTAACCTTTGCCTGGGTGAAGCGTGCTCTGAGCATTATTGAAGTGTGACAACACTGTACGAGATATTTATCTTGTTCCTCTTTTGTCAAAGTGGAGTCGCCAAAACAGTCGTTGGTGGTCAGGGTGCATCAAGCGTAAGCATTTACGGTCAGAGGCCACATCAATCTTATTCTGGGGATTAAGAGACGTGTGCAGATGAGACGTGGAGGCGTGTCCGGGGTTAAGTGTGGGACGTGCTGCACAAGGTTAACAGATCTAGAAATGTGAAAGACGATATGTGGCAAAAGAGTTAAAGAAATAGTGTCAGTGTGAAAGTTAAAGTCAGCTTTAAACTCATTTAAACACAAGAGAGCCGTGCAAGTAGTAAAAGAAAAGGGAAATAAAAGTATTGTATTCTTGTTCAGTGTTGGTCAGAGTATGTGTTTGTGACTGCAGTGAATGAGACTGTTGGTTCTACGATCCTCTTTGTCTTCACTCACAGGACGTTGGCAGAGCCAGTTGTCCAGTCTCGTGCCACTGAGAGCCGTCTACAGGTTTTTATTTCACCCGAGTCATCAAAATGAAATGAAAACCTGCAGACTGTCGGTTCTCAGTGACAAACGGTTTGACACCTCTGGTTGTAGATTTGTAAAAGCAGTTTGGTTCAGTTCTAGAAAGAAAGAAAAGTCAAAGAAAGTCTGTTCTCTGATGTCATGAATCTTCTGTGTTACAGTGATTCAGGGTCAGAATGGCTGGAGAGTGACTTACACTTCTACTGAGATCTGTGCTGTGAAAGGATCAAGAGTGGAGATACGCTGCAGCTACAGATACCCATCTAGAATAAATGGCCTTAAAACACAAGTTAATGAAACATTGTGGTTCACTAAAGAGAGTAACGGTGTTTATGTGGATCTGAGAACGGACCCGCAGTATTCAGGTCGTGTGACGTCTCGCTGTGAAGACAAAGTCTGCTCTCTGATGATCTCAGACCTGAGAGAGAGCGACTCAGCTAAGTACAAGTTCAGGTTCACAACAAAGCAACCAGGTGGGACATATACTGGTTCACCTGGAGTCTCTCTGTCCGTCACAGGTAACTTTTTCACCTGAATGTTTAGTTTTCAATATCTGTGTTTGTTTATGTGTATAAATGAAGACTTCTGCTCCTTATTCACATGTTCAGATCTCCAGGTGCAGGTGAACAGATTTCTGGTCTACAGTTCTTATAACTGGGCAGAGTTGACGTGTCAGAGCAGCTGTCTTCCACCTGGTGGTCCTCACTACGTCTGGTACAAGAATGGACAGAACATCTGGGGACACAAGTCGTATTCAGACTACTTTTATCCTGCAGACAGCGTTTCCTGTGCTGTTGGAGGACATGAGGCCGTCCACTCTCCTTCAGTGTGTGAGTTTACTGACCTTTACTCTGCAGCCTTTTTTATACTGTACCTTAACTGCATGTACCTCAGTGATATTGGTGATTGATGGAGCAGAATTGGATGAAAAACAAACCTCTCTCCTCAGACATGTTGCATGAGTATCCCTACTCAGTCTTCAGTGTAAAATGAAACTTTAAGATAACTGATCACACTGGAATTTTAGCAGAACGTGACTTGTCATCATGTCTTTAGGCCGTGAATTCTTCGGATCACAAATAATTTGTGTCGGTCAGGGTAGAAATTGCCTGCTTCTCGGTTCTTGTGCCTTTACTTGACACTTTTCTTAGTGAATTTGTTATT
The DNA here is from genome assembly GCA_038501785.1 of Myoxocephalus aenaeus. NCBI lineage: Eukaryota > Metazoa > Chordata > Actinopteri > Perciformes > Cottidae > Myoxocephalus > Myoxocephalus aenaeus. The sequence continues at coordinate 403,783 of JBAMJR010000277.1, read as the reverse complement.
TCAGAATTGTAATTAATTTCTGAGCGAAACATCATGAATCCCAGTTCCAAGTCACTTTAACAAAAACACCAGAGAAAAGAATGAAGTCAGATGTGAACCAAGTCCTGAAGAAATCATGTCAGACACATTTTCATTCTTTACATATTTTACAACCATGAGGTTGTTCCTGAACCCGACTCAGTGATTTTGTTGCCTAAATCTAACGTTAAATTGTTTCTGTGTTGGAGGCACGTGATTTGAAGACATTACATCCCACCAACACGTAATGCGCAGGTCAGAGGTCGTAGTCACGTTTTTCCATGAGACCTTGTTGTTTTCTCACAAGCCAATCAGAGCAGACTTGGCTTTTTTAAAGAGACAGGTATTAAAAAGAGTGTTTTGTACAGAAGGAGAATACAAGTATTAGAATGATGGGTAGCACTTTATAATAAGTAGACACTTTTTAGCATTAGTAAAGCATGAATAAACAATGAATTCATCATTTATAAAGCATTATTCCAACATGAATACTCATTAGTAACTCATTCATAAACACAGTTATAAATGTTTCATTCTTGATTAATAAGCTATGGTTTCATACTTTATAAATGATGAATTCCCCATTTGTAAATGAAGTATTCATGACTTATAGATGATTAATAAGATCATTTGTAAAGTGTTAGTAAATGATAAAAAAAATGCTGGCATTCATGATGAAATCAGGTAGTTACTACTCATTAGTTCAGTAGTTACTAATCATTAGTTCAGTATTAGTTAAGCATGTTCTGTAACAATCTAAAGTGTAGACTATTTATGCTTTACAAAGCATTAATAAATGTCATGATGAATTCAGTAGTTACTATTTATTAATTCGGTAGGTACTACTGGTTAGTTAGGTATTAGTTAAGTATGTTCTGTAACTGAGACTTCTGCTAGCTTTGAGCCACTGCAGTGAATGAGACTCTGTTGGTTCTACGATCCTCTTTGTCTTCACTCACAGGACGTTGGCAGAGCCAGTTGTCCAGTCTCGTGCCACTGAGAGCCGTCTACAGGTTTTTATTTCACCCGAGTCATCAAAATGAAATGAAAACCTGCAGACTGTCGGTTCTCAGTGATAAACGGTTTGACACCTCTGGTTGTAGATCTGTAAAAGCAGTTTGGTTCAGTTCTAGAAAGAAAGAAATGTCAAAGAAAGTCTGTTCTCTGATGTCATGAATCTTCTGTGTTCCAGTGATTCAGAGTCAGGATGTCTGGAGAGTGACTTACACTTCTACTAAGATCTGTGCCTTCAAAGGATCAACAGTGGAGATAAGCTGCAGCTACACATACCCATCTAGAATAAATGGCCTTAAAACACAAGTTAAGGAAACATTTTGGTTCACTAAAGAGAGTAACGGTGTTTATGTGGATCTGAGAACAGACCCGCAGTATTCAGGTCGTGTGACGTCTCGCTGTGAAGACAAAGTCTGCTCTCTGATGATCTCAGACCTGAGAGAGAGCGACTCAGCTGAGTACAAGTTCAGGTTCACAACAAAGCAACCAGGTGGGACATATACTGGTTCACCTGGAGTCTCTCTGTCCGTCACAGGTAACTTTTTCACCTGAATGTTTAGTTTTCAATATCTGTGTTTGTTTATGTGTATAAATGAAGACTTCTGCTCCTTATTCACATGTTCAGTTCTCCAGGTGCAGGTGAACAGATTTGTGGTCTACAGTTCTTATAACTGGGCAGAGTTGACGTGTCAGAGCAGCTGTCTTCCACCTGGTGGTCCTCACTACGTCTGGAACAAGAATGGACGGATCATTAGGGGACAAACGTCTAAGTCGTATTCAGGCTCCTTTTATCCTGCAGACAGCGTTTCCTGTGCTATTGGAGGACATGAGGCCTTCCGCTCTCCTTCAGTGTGTGAGTTTACTGACCTTTACTCTGCATTTCATTCTTCATGATCTGGTGGTTTGGACATTATTGACACTCAGACAACAACATTGCTATATTTTATTAATAAAGCGTTACTAACTCACCTAATACTACTACTACTAATAATAAGAATGCACCTTTCTCTGTCTTAGCTCTGGGAAACGCATTTTCCTACTTTTCACCTTGGACATGGAATGATTTACAAAATGTGTTAACATTGTGAACATTCACATCTGTTCATGTATTCAAGGGGCATCATAAAGAATGTGGTGGTGACTGTGTTTAACAGCTATTCATCTGCTTTATTGTTAACTTCACTGAGTAACAACTCACGTGTCGAGTGGCACTAATGACTTAAAGTGACTAAATATCAACGTTACCTTTAGTTTCATATGAGACATGAACAGCGGTCTCCTGGATGAAAGTCCTGTGCAGGCACGTGCACAGACATTTTGGGGGGCAGGTGCTCAAATAAAAAAAAGGGGCACCCATCGCCAAAATTATATATGAAATTAAAAATTATAATAATAAATAAATAAATAAAAAACACAGTAGGATATTTTCAACTTATATATATATATATATATATATATATTTGTTAACAAACTAACTCAAATTATCAAATTGAATAAATAAATGAATAACAGGCAAAACCAGACAAAACAAGGCCATATTGTATAACCAAATGTAATCCAAAAATATTCTAACTTAAATTTATCAAAACTCTGCTCTGGATAAATTAAAGCAGCTGTCAAACTCATGTTCACCCCGGGCCACATCAGCATCATGGTCGCCCTCAAAGGGCCGGTTGTAACGGTACAGTGGCGGGCCGTGGATTTTCTACCTGCCCACATCCTGTCCCGGGACCTCACATCAGATCAGGAAAAACTCCCCAAATAAAGATAAAAACCCTTTAACAGGGAAAACAGGAAGAAACCTGAGGAGAGCAACAGAGGAGGATCCCTCTCCTGATGGACAGAAGCAATAGATGTCATGTGACCAGAATGAAGTAACAGAGTTACAGCACATTACATGAATATGACAGAAATTGAGTAAACGGCACCTCTGGTGCATTACAAAATCCCTTCAAAATAAAAGCACAGTTTTTTTATTTTTTGCCCATGCAAAGGCCCGTGAAAGACTGAAAACGGCTCCTGAACGACATTAAACATGACGTCAGTAAACAGCTGGACAAGGCTTTGAAATCACGGATTTCGTGAGTTTTTTGTTTGTTTATTTTTTTAGGAAACGTCGGACCAGTTGTGACGTAATGTTTTCAGCGGCGCTAATGTTGTGGTTCATTTATCACCAAACAGCGTCGGGGGATTGAAACATGTCATCACCTGTTTGTCTGATGGGTCAGAGAAGAAGTAGCTGCACCCGTTTAGCGCTCAGCACTGCATGAGCACTAGTGGAGGAGGAGGAGGAGGAAGAGGAGGGAGGAGGAGGAGGCAGGGGGGCGCGGCTGGGGCTCGTGAGTGCCGCGGAGCATGTCGTTGCGAAATTCTCACAAGAACTCAAACAAATGCCCCGTCAGATATAAAACACATTTGGGGGGAATTGATGACAGAGAGAGTCATTTTTATTCTTAAATACTGATGAATGAAGAAAAAAATTGGGCTCCAGCAGAAGGGGCACTTTTCTCATCCAGGGCAAAAGGGCAGGTGTTGAGCACCACTAGGGGTCTATCTGTGCACGTGCCTGGTCCTGTGTTTATTTCCATCCACACCCATTAAATCCTGCAGACAGCTATTCTTGTGCTATAAAAGGAGACGAGATGTTCCCTTCTTCTTCAGTCTGTGAGTTTCACCCAAACAGTCGAGAACCAGTCAAACTTATTTTACAGCTCTCACACAGTTTTAGTTCTTTTTTTAACACAAACATGAATTCTGACTGAAATGTGATTTTCAATTATTCAACGCCTTTGTTTTATTAGCTCCACACACTTTGGAATGTGGGATGGTTTCATCCAGAAGAAATAACAGAAAATAGATATTAAATGGAAAATAAAGAAGGAAAAATAGAATATTGTGTTACTCTACTGCTAGAAGTGCAGAAAACACCATAAGAAATGCAGAGTCGTAAACATGATTTTGACCACATTCACTTCTTAAAGTTATTGTATGTTTATTTCTCCTCCAGACGCTCCAAAGCTTCCTTCTGTGTCAGTGAGTCCCTCTGCTGAGATAGTGGAGGGCAGTTCAGTGAATCTGACCTGTAGCAGTGATGCTAACCCTGCAGCTAAATACACCTGGTGGAAGAAGGATGGAAAGGAACCTCTCAGTGAAGAACCTCAACTTGTCTTCAGCTCCATCCAGTCCTCTGACTCTGGACAGTTTTACTGTGAAGCTGAGAACCAGCTGGGGAGGAAGAGGTCTACATCCATCTCTATTGATGTGGAATGTGAGTAAAATACAGGTTATAAGCAACAGAGAAGATATATTTTTTTAGTTGTATCTCCTTTATTAAAGGAGCTCTACACATGAAGTAGAGTTTAGGCTTTGAATGTTCAACAAGAGATCTGCCACCTATTTTTTTAGGCCAGGGTGTCTAAATAAAGATGCTATTGATCAACTTATAATAATCTATATTCATATGTAGATCCCCCAAAGCTTCCCTCTGTGTCAGTGAGTCCCTCTGCTGAGATAGTGGAGGGCAGTTCAGTGACTCTGACCTGTAGCAGTGATGCTAACCCAGCAGCTAACTACACCTGGTACAAGGAGAACCAACCACTGCTTCAAGGACCAGAAGGTGTTTATCGTTTCACCTCCATCAGCTCTGAGGACAGAGGGATCTACTACTGCAAGTCTGAGAATCCACATGGAGAGATCATGTCACCGTCTCTATCAGTAGATGTCCAGTGTGAGTATAAAGCATCAGCACATCTGGTGACCCAGCAGTGAGGGACATGTGCCATGTAGCCACACAAGTTCACAAGTTATTTCTTTGGAACAGAACTCTTATTGACTATTTCCAGAGAAGTACTTTGAAATGTTGTGTCGGTTTACAGATGATAGCTGCAAAAGGTTTTTGTTCATACATGACATGCCCTTAATCCAAAATGGGAAAAAGACATTTTAACATTTAATACATACATCAACATCTAATGTGAATAACATAGTCTCTCTATGTTTCTATTGTTTTATGAAGCCAGGTTGTCTAAATAAAGATGCAATTGAACCTAATAATCTATATTCTCCTCCAGATGCTCCAAAGCTTCCCTCTGTGTCAGTGAGTCCCTCTGCTGAGATAGTGGAGGGCAGTTCAGTGAATCTGACCTGTAGCAGTGATGCTAACCCAGCAGCTAAATACACCTGGTACAAGGAGGATGAAGACTCACCAATAGCATCAGGACAGATCTTCACCATCACTGACTTCAAAGCTGAACACAGTGTGAAATATTACTGTGAAGCCCAGAACACCAGAGGACGTCATAATGCCACCTTACATCTGACTGTTGTAGCAGGTGAGTTTAAAAATGTTCTAACACATCAGAAATCTTAATCCACCAAATGATGGAGCGTGGGTGGAGGTAATAGTGGTTTCAAATTGAACATTGCCCTCAGTTTTCCTGCACATTTAATTAATTATTTGGATGTGATTACCTCAAGTTTAACCTCATGTATGAATTGGTTTATATTTACCGATACATTGGTCCCTGTACCCAGATCTCTGCAAGTAATGTGATCAGTATAATGTTGTCACAAGCCATAAAATCCGAGGCCAGAACTACAAAAATAACACTCAGGTTGTACGAAAATTGGATGTTTCCTTGAAAAGACCCGTGCATTTACTAAATTAGGGGCTTTGGCAACAGACTTCCAGACTATTTAGCGCAAGCAGAACAACCAGCACATATTTTGGTCTTTTGTGCAAAAAGGGCTGGGTGAGGTGGAATAAAGATTATAGATTCTCAGACTTACTCAGTGTTAGAACAATGAACAACCTTAAAATGAATAGGTTTTGTTACATCACCCCAGAGACTCTCTGAAGGCACTGGGCACAAACATCTTACTTTTTTTTACATTTTATCACAGTTTTCCCAGAAACATTTAAATCAGCAGTCATTGGAACAACCAGTGCTGTTTTCCTGGCTATCATTGGGTTCTTCGTCTTCCTTCTGATAAGGTGAGTAATCTCTTTTTACCAAAACATTGTACATTTAATACTTGACTGAACAGTCAGTTTCACAAGTCCGATTGGAAACCAAATTAGTAATTTATTTGTTTTTGATTAATTATCCTAACCAGAAAGAAGAGGGCCTCCAGGAAGCCCTCTGAGCCTGAAGATAGTCCAGACAACAGGGAACAGGTGAGCAAAGACCGTTAAACAATTCAGTGTGATTGTCTCTGAAACCCCGCCTCTTCAGTTCCTTATCTACATCCACACTACTACGTTTTGTTCTAAAATGCATAACTTTAGCTCAGTTTACGCCTAGCCCATGTCCATGTGGCCTTGGGCACAACACTGAACCCCAAATTGCTCCCGTAGTGTCTACGGTGTGTGAATGTTAGTTACTCCTGATTGCAGGTGGCACCTTAGACACTGCCATCAGTGTACAAATGGGTGAATGATGTCATGTAGTGTGAAAGCGCTTTGAGTGGTCGGAAGACTTGAAAAGCGCTCTACAAGTACAGGTCCATTTACCATTTACTATCCTTGATTGGTCACGACGTGTCATTCCCTGATTTGTCACGCCCCTCTACGTCTCACTTGATGTATTCCCTCAGTAAACTTTGTAAACATGAGTTTATGATCTCAATCTCTAGTTTCAAGTATTCTTCAATCGACATGATGTTCATTTATTTAATTGTGGTGGCTTGTAGAGTAAAATAGACATTATAACAGAAGCTCAAAGTGGGCCATCTTGGTCTGTTGGAGCCAGCCTCAAGTGGCCATTTGAGGAACTCAGCCTCAGGTGGCCATTTGAGGAACTGCAGGTTTTGGCACTTCCACGTTGGCTTCATTTTTCACCGTAAAAATCCACCTTCTTAAATCTTGGTGAACAATCAGAAATCACAAATGACTTGGCTCCATCAAGTGTAAGACCACTGCTGCATTGCATTGAAATGAGCTTTGGATGTTTGGAGATTTGGTCAAGATGGCTCCATATTGTGTCTCTGAAAATGTTTTCATTACACGTCCAACTGGGTAGAGACCCTGCAGCAGATAAAGAAAATACTGGTGGGATCGCATACCCTGTCTGGCTTAGAAAAGGATCTACCAAGAGTATCTGGTGGACGTGGCTGTGGAGAAGGGTGTACGGGCATTTTGGCTTCGCCTGCTGCCATCACGGCAAGAAGTTGTTTTTCCAAAAGTTCAACTAAAGTCATTACACATGTAAAATGTAAAAAGCAATTTTTGTCTTCGCAGAGTCTACCCAATCAGGATGATATTCACTATGCCAGTGTCCACTTTGCCAAGAACCAGACAGACTCTGTCTACTCCAACGCCAGACCGGCTGGATTCGAGGAAGTCGAGTACGCTGCTGTGAAGTTCAACAGCGCCGGCACTTCTCCGAGGTGAGCAGCTCCTTAGCATTATCCTCACTGAAACCTCAAAATCACATTAATTTTGGAGAATTGATGATTGACTTTTAACACTTTCATTACTGCTGCTTGTTTGCATTGTTATTGGTTAATACTGTATCTCCAGCATTCCTGATTTATTTCTAATTCTCAGAACCAGAATTCAGGACACTGGGGAGGATCCATCTGCATTGTACAGTACAGTCAACAAACCTACGAAACACAACAAGAATCTATAAGCTTTCATTTTACTTTCGTTAAGCAGGCAGCATTTTATTTTTTAGGCATGCTAGCAGCATGGCCCTGAGGATGGCAAAGTGTACATACTGATGAAGTACGAGAACTCAATGGATTGCCATTCAATTTTGTACTGACATGCATGGTTATCAGAGGATGATTCCTACAGACTTTGAACATTCCCAGACTTTAAGTCCAGCGCCAAAACAGGGCGTCGTGAGTTTATTTGCAAAATGTCTTGACTGCTTTTCGATGTATCGTCATGAGATTTAGTACAAATAATCCATTGTTATCCATTGTGCTCCAAGGATAAATCCCACTGATGTTAGTGATGCCTTGACATCTGAAAGATCACAACTATGAGATGAATTGCCATCAAATCTGTCACAGTCATGGTCCTCACATGATACATTATAAGGACTTTTTTATTGCTCGTGCCATCATCTGGTCAAAATGTAAAGTTTTCTGAAACTGCAAAACAAAGAACATTTCCAGCAGCTTCAGCTGAATTTCCTGTAAATAGCTAATTGTAGCATGCTAACACATTAACTAACTAACATGGTGAAAAGCACATTGGGGGTATCGGAGAGGAACATGCATTAGTTCATCTAGTTGTAGTTTCATTCTGCTGCCACTATATTTTAGTCAAGAGTCCTACTTTATTGATAGACAACCAAGTTAATTTGTCTTTTGTTTAAATACAACATTTTTCACCACATATTTCATTCTGTCATACAGTTCAATTATTAACATTTTTTTATTTATTTTTTACCTATTTCTAATTATATATTACGATTACAGCTCATTATCATGTTTCCGTTTTTATATTGCATGTGTCAACCTGAAATAAAAAAAGAGTGAAAAAGCTGAAGTGAGAAAAGTCCAGTCTTTGTCAAGAAACTTGAGAGGGGGAGCACAGGAAAGGCAGACAGCAGCGCTTCAGTCATCTGAGTGAGTGATGGAAACTGTGTGACCACAACCGCAGTCCTGCTCACCACCGTGGAAAACACTTAGCGACAGTTTGTTCTGCAGATTGTAGTTTCTCACGGTTTCCTTGGAAAGGATTGTATTGCTTTTTCAAAATCAACTTTCTCCTTGATTTATAATTTTCAAAATAAACAGCATTTTTAAGACATATAACAAATGACATTTTTGTAGATATTATTAATGCAGCACATCTTTTAAGTCGTGGTTTCAACCATGCATTAAAGTGTAAAGCGATGTTTCGAACAGTCTGTTGTCTCTTCAGGAACTTAAAACTAAAAGGTACATTGTGCACTGCAGGGACTGATTGATACAACATTTGTTTAGATACTGAAGTGTGCCTACATTTACGAAAAGGAATAAATGAGGTATCATGTTCTCTTGTTAGTGCTAGAGAGGTGGTGTGGGATGATACAGGTTTGGTTTCAGCAGGCACAAGTCATTTTCTTGGCCATTTACCGGCATCTGGTTCAACGTGTATAATAATAATAATAATGCAAAGAGGAAGGAAGCCTGATGTATTTTAACCACCGGCTTTCTTTCTCAAGCTTACTTTCCTGCCCAGAGGGGAGCCATACGGTTCGAGGCCACTTCCTTCTTTATTGAAAGTAAATGTGTTTGATGTGACTAATCTGCGTCTTGTGCACATTGATCTCCTTGTTGGTTTTAATGTCACTGAAGCCACGTGATGAGAGCAGCAACTACGAGTTCAACAGCAAGTGGATTTGTTGTCTTCCTTCTCTCTATGCCAGGTACAGCATATCCACATTTACATTAGAGGGCATTTAGCGGACCAACAGTTTCAAGTGGGACTACTAAAATATTCTGAATAAATCCCCAAACTACCTATTTTCAAGTCTGCGTATGTTTTATGTATCATCACATATTTAAAACACATGCTTTTATTGTGGTCCTCGGTTCTCATTTTTTCATGTATTAAACATCTCTCCAATTTGTAAAACTGATTTGTTTGCCCATTAAAGACAATATTACTTCAAAACAATTACAATCTGAAGCTGGAACCACAAAATGTTTTTGCACAAAAAATGACTATCAAAATAGTTATCAATTAGTTTGCTTCTTAATCGACTAATTCAGAAATTGACTTTTCAGCTGAACTTGTATATACTGCTGGGTAGTTTAATCCTCAGCATTGAGTCACATGGTATAAACTCTGTGTATCTTTTGTATGCAAACATTTTAGTTGATGAAGTATTAACTACAGATGCCATATATATATATATATATATATATATATATATATATATATATATATATATATATATATGGCATCTATATATATATATATATATATTTGATATATAATCAAATACAAAATAAAAACACTTTTTGGGGGATTTAGCAACTCAGACATTCACTTTGTTCAATTCAGTTTGAGTAAATCCTCTTCCTGACCAAATAAAGGATCTCTGTTCAGAAGGTATCAAGTATTTTCAAGCCAAAAGGCTCAAGCCCAAGTGAGGTCACTGGTGTTCATGCTCAAGTCGAGTTGCAAGTCTGTCCTTATTTTTTCAAGTCGAGTCTAAAGTTATCAATTTTGTGTCTGGTGTCATGTGACCCGAGTCCACGCCTCACTTCTTCCTTCCCTGATCCAGATCTACAGGTGCAGGTGATCAAACCAATGGTGCACCAGGGAAACTCCAAGGCAGAGCTGAAGTGTCACAGCAGTTGCCATCGAGCTGATCATCCTTCCTTCATCTGGTACAAGAATGGACGAAAGATTCCGGCAGAAGGGTCATCTTTTTCAGTGTCCTTTGATTCAGTGGACAGCTTTTCCTGTGCTCTGAAAGGACGCGAGGACTTCCCCTCTCCTTCAGTGTGTGAGTTTACTGCATAGCCCTCTGCAACCGGGTCTGTCTAATGACTGTAAGTGTTTGAAATATCAACACTTCCCCTTTCTATATTTAAACACGTTTTCTGTGGTCATTGAGCTCTGCAGGATCACTTCTGCTGCCGGTAACTCAACAAACCTCCTCTGTATCACTGCTGAGAAATATGGAGTTAGCATCTCTGTTTTAGACCGTTTTGTCTTTCAGGTGTTGATGGCCAATACTGCCACAGAGTGACGTACGCCGACAGAAGCATCTGTGCCTTCAAAGGCTGGTCAGTGGACATTTCTTGCACGTACAGCAGTTATGAATCTATCGCTTCTAAATTCTGATTCAACCCTGAGCGTAGTCGTCTTTTGCCGTATCACACTCAATCTGAGGACCTGAGTGAAGACCCCCGGTATGCAGGTCGTGTTCAGGTCCTTGAAACAGAGAGAGGACGCTCCACTCTGAGAATCACTGACCTGAGAGAGAGCGATTCAGACGAGTACCGCTTCAAGTTCAAATCACGACAATTTGAGTGGAGGAGCAGTTTACCTGGTACAACTCTGACTGTCACAGGTACAGACAAACACAAACTGATGGTATATATAATAACACAGTAGTACTTTTTGCATGTAGCTGATGTAATGTCGAAGAATCTCATGTACAATCGACTTCTGGATTATAAAAATGATATGAACTATATGTGTTATTTTGACTTCCTCGTACAGACTTCCTTACTGATCCTCATATAAATAAATAAATAAAAAAACATTTTGATTCTTTGTTTCAAGATCCAGATCTGCAGGTGAGGATATCATCTTCATCTGAAACCCAGGCACAGCTGATATGTCACAGCAGTTGTCGTCTACCAGGTCGTTCTTCCGTTATCTGGTACAGGAATGGAAAGAAAATGTGGAGCGAAAGATCTTCCTTTTCCGTCCATGTTGGTTCTGCAGACAGCTATTCCTGTGCTGTGCGAGGACACGAGGACTTCCCCTCTCCTGCCAAGTGTAAGTTTACCCCACAGTCTCCCACTGACATACTGAACACTGGTGGAGCCTCATGAGTTTGTACTGTAGCTCAGGGGCAGCTGGAGAAAGAGCTGAAAAAAAGATATTTTTTATCTACTTTAATAGACATTTTCAAAACATTTCTATGACATACTGTACTATAATTCTTTTCATGAAATAAAAATGAAAAGTATGAAATACTATACTATGCCTATTTCATGACAAACTGTACTATTAACCTTTTATCAGATTAGTAGATTATCAATTTTTTATGACTTTGTTCATGACTTCTTTATGACATACTACACAATGACTTATTTTGGCATACTATACTTTTTTACGGCATATCTTTGGCATACTATATATTACATTTGTATGACGTTGTCATGACATTTCTCTTGATGTGATCAAAAATCCTGGGAGGTGGTGTGGGGAATAATGTCCAGAGTCCAAAATGAGTTAAACTAATGACTATTTAATAAAAGAATGATGACAGAACAGTTTATGCAATCCCCCCTCCTTCCTCAGCGAACTCTACCGACCACGTCCGTTTCGCTCGCGTCACCAGAGAGAGAGAGAGAGAGAGAGAGAGAGAGAGAGAGAGAGAGAGAGAGAGAGAGAGAGAGAGAGAGAGAGAGAGAGAGAGAGAGAGAGAGAGAGAGAGAGAGAGAGAGCCCTGCTACCGCGTGTGTGTTAGTTATACTCTCACGGAGCTTAAAGCCCTTCCATTGGTTATTAACTCCTATTATAACTCATTTTCAGTAATCTCCATGTTCATTGGGCCTGCAGCTTCAGGGGCGGAGCTATTCTTCTTCTCCTCTTCTACAGACAGGGTTGATTCTGTTACTTCATAAAGTCAATGTTCAGCTCCGCCGCCTCAGGCGAACAAGAGAACTACAATTCCTTAAAGTGACAGTTCACTGGCTCCAGCATGCAACATTGTCTAACTTCCATTCACACATTAACCCTTTAAGCACGGTGGAACCAATTTCGGCTCCAGGGCATATATTGCTATAAAACCTGTATAAATCGCAAGCAAATATATTGATGTTGCACATCAAATTAAACAGAGCCTGGGCTACAAGAATCAGTCAGCCATTTCAAAAAAACTCAAACACCAACTAAAATAATCATAAAAATAGAATAATCATAATTTGTCAGGAGTCAGCCCACTCGGCACGTTTCCAGAACCAGCGCCCCGTAGCTCGGTGCTATCAGAAAAAGCCTAACGGCAAAAAGCACGACGATTCCACACAGATCCCACACATAGCTTCCAAATCCCTCTACACCAAATCTCCGGCTGTTAAAAAAAAAAAAAATCTACCAGATACAAAGCCATTTTGTTTAAGATGTATAGATGAAATATCTCTGCCAGGTCTAGTGGGGCAGCACGTTTGCTGCCATTTTCTGATCATAATTCAAAAGTCTGGGTCTATAAACCAATGGATTGGATTCACACTTTGCTTAAAAAAAAATACAAGCACCATTTTGTTTGGGATTTTTAAATATGTGCCCTAAATAAACGCCATTTTGCCACACAAACTCAAAACAAATTAAACAGTTTCATTTTTCAGGTGTCGTGGGTCAGACCTGCAACAGAGTGACGTACGCTGACAGAAGCATCTGCGCCTCCAAAGGCTCGTCGGCGGACATTTCTTCTACTTACAACAGTCATGGAGGTGAAGCTGAATCAGCATTCTGGTTCAGTCCTGAGCGTAGTCATCAGTGGCGTTCTCTCACACGACCTGAGGACCTGAGTGAAGACTTCCAGTATGAAGGTCGCGTTCAGGTCGTAGAAACAGAGAGAGGACGCTCCACTCTGACAATCACTGACCTGAGAGAGAGCGACTCAGCCGAGTACCGCTTCAAGTTCAAAGCAGGAAGCTTTGACTGGAGGAGCAGTTTACCTGGTACAACTCTGACCGTCACAGGTACAGATAAACACAAACTGATATTCACACCAGCAGGACCGTATTTATTTTGATACACTTTTTAAAAAGGCTTTAATAGCAATTCAAAAAATGTATTCAAAGTGTTTTGTAGATAAGTGTTTGAACAGTAATAACCTTTGGGTCTATAGGCTTTAAAAAAAAATGCTTTGGCTCGTGTTTTGTTTTTGCATATTCCTCTAGCTCCCTCTGTAGTTCATGAAGAAGATTGCTTCGATTGTTCAGAAGTAAAGCACTACAATATCAATTTTCATATCCCTAGTTTGATGCCACACATGATTAGCGGACCTTTCTGGAAAACTTAGAATTTACAGAATCCGCCAAATCCCTTGTCAGACAAAGCCTCAGAAAGAAACCACATTGTATTTTTTTCCAGCCCAAAAAACTGAAATATGACTTACTTATGGATGAATCGATATTCCACACAGCCTTGCTTGGTATGTATTGGTGCATCTGCATGAGCAGAGACCCTCTGTTGTGGAACCAGAGGCGTCCAAGGTCCAGGAAGAAAGTTAGGGCATTTTGGCTCTCAGTGGACCTAAACCTACGGTACACGAAATGTGCACTAAATTAATTCCTAAAAGTATTTAACTTCACTTAATCAAAGTCAAACGTTACAGAGCTACTGTTAACACATCGTGCTATTTTATTAATTAATTTAAAAAGAGGAAATACATCCTGGAAGTTGTTTCTTTTTCGGAAATTATTATTATTTTATTTCCTGTGTTCTATCATCAACCAATAAACCAGTAACACATACACTCACCTAAAGGATTATTAGGAACACCTGTTCAATTTCTCATTAATGCAATTATCTAATCAACCAATCACATGGCAGTTGCTTCAATGCATTTAGGGGTGTGGTCCTGGTCAAGACAATCTCCTGAACTCCAAACTGAATGTCAGAATGGGAAAGAAAGGTGATTTAAGCAATTTTGAGCGTGGCATGGTTGTTGGTGCCAGACGGGCCGGTCTGAGTATTTCACAATCTGCTCAGTTACTGGGATTTTCACGCACAACCATTTCTAGGGTTTACAAAGAATGGTGTGAAAAGGGAAAAACATCCAGTATGCGGCAGTCCTGTGGGCGAAAATGCCTTGTTGATGCTAGAGGTCAGAGGAGAATGGGCCGACTGATTCAAGCTGATAGAAGAGCAACTTTGACTGAAATAACCACTCGTTACAACCGAGGTATGCAGCAAAGCATTTGTGAAGCCACAACACGCACAACCTTGAGGCGGATGGGCTACAACAGCAGAAGACCCCACCGGGTACCACTCATCTCCACTACAAATAGGAAAAAGAAGCTACAATGTGCAAGAGCTCACCAAAATTGGACAGAAAAATGTTGCCTGGTCTGATGAGTCTGGATTTCTGTTGAGACATTCAGATGGTAGAGTCAGAATTTGGCGTAAACAGAATGAGAACATGGATCCATCATGCCTTGTTACCACTGTGCAGGCTGGTGGTGGTGGTGTAATGGTGTGGGGGATGTTTTCTTGGCACACTTTAGGCCCCTTAGTGCCAATTGGGCATCGTTTAAATGCCACGGCCTACCTGAGCATTGTTTCTGACCATGTCCATCCCTTTATGGCCACCATGTACCCATCCTCTGATGGCTACTTCCAGCAGGATAATGCACCATGTCACAAAGCTCCAATCATTTCAAATTGGTTTCTTGAACGTGACAATGAGTTCACTGTACTAAAATGGCCCCCACAGTCACCAGATCTCAACCCAATAGAGCATCTTTGGGATGTGGTGGAACGGGAGCTTCGTGCCCTGGATGTGCATCCCACAAATCTCCATCAACTGCAAGATGCTATCCTATCAATATGGGCCAACATTTCTAAAGAACGCTTTCAGCACCTTGTTGAATCAATGCCACGTAGAATTAAGGCAGTTCTGAAGGCGAAAGGGGGTCAAACACAGTATTAGTATGGTGTTCCTAATAATCCTTTAGGTGAGTGTATACTGCTTTATGAACCTCTTAACTAGTCTCACAAGTGTTTTCTGTATGTTATACATTTTTTAATTATTCAAATAGCCCTTGTGGTTGAGGAGATATTCTGTATTTAGTATGGGTATACAAAACCATTTGGAATTTTTGAGAAAAATGGCTGGGGCTTAACTGGGGTTATAAAGGTTGGTAAAAGGAGAACTGGCATAACAAAATACTGTGTTACA
Source organism: Myoxocephalus aenaeus (assembly GCA_038501785.1). NCBI lineage: Eukaryota > Metazoa > Chordata > Actinopteri > Perciformes > Cottidae > Myoxocephalus > Myoxocephalus aenaeus. Next base: position 388,157 of record JBAMJR010000277.1, on the reverse strand, counting down.
AGTAAAAGTCCATCATTCAAATTGTTAAGTAAAAGTAAAAAAATATTATGATACCTAATAATAATGTATATTTTATTATTGGATCATAACTATTCGTGCACATGTACATCACTGTGATGTTAATTTTAACTACTTTATATATTTTATTTGTTTGGTAGCCTGTGCATTTAAATAATTAGGTTTTAACTAGTGCTGTCATATTAGTGCGTTATTAACGGCGTTAACGCAAACCAATTTTAACGGCGTCAATTTTATTAACGGCGTTAACGCATTTTAATTTTTCAATTTTTTTTTTACGCGAGCACCACGCCGGATGTAGCTCACCCGGAAGCAAAACAATAGGCACGTCGTTTGGGCTTGGAAGCTAGGCTAACGTTACGGTTTGAAATGAATGAATGGTGAGCGCGATACGGCAAAATGAATGATATTCAGTGAACTGCGAACAGGTGCGCGTGCCAGAAGGGAGCGCGAGTGAACACATTGAACACAGCAGGAGAGAACGCAACGTTAGCCAGCTAGCTAAAGCTCCGGTGGAACATTATTAGCTTATGCCGTGTTCACACCGGACACGGCGCGTCCGGTGTGAACACGGCATAACGCTACCGTTTTTGAGGCAGATTTTGAGGTGAGGGGACTGACAAGGCAGAAGGTAAAGTGGTCCACCGTTCTATCAATAAGCAGACCTGCCAACCTGTACGCAATTTGCGTAGCGGATACGCATTTTGACGTCAAAGTACGCTGGTAAAAATTAATCTAAAATTAATTTTAGACTAATTGACCAGCACACATTATATGCAATGCAATATAATGCATGACGAGTATTTAATGACTTATCAATAAATAGGTTATATATCAAGGTTGGCAGGTCTGAATAAGGCTAAACTAGAAGTTAACACCAATACAAACATTATTTTTGCAGAATGAGTGTGTTAGGGGAGAAGGATGCAGCCATTGTTAAACAGCTGGATTGAAATGCAGCTGGAACTGGTCGTGGCTAAAACTGGAAGGCAAGGTCTCAATAAAAGGGCAAGAGGTGTCCTTTCATCTAGGAGATGTATTCTCCAAAATCAACAGGCAGGGATTCGCCAGATGCATTCTCTGCATCAAAGATATAAATGATGCTAACAAAGGCAGCCATGCTCTCCCTTACCACATTGTGCCTCATATACTGTAAATGTTAGACCAGTGACAGGCTGGCATGAAATGGCTTGCATAATACTTAGTAAGGAGGCCATAATCATTTTTGACTCATGGCTGAAGTTAAGTTTCTCCAGCTCTCCCCAGGTTGGTAAAAAAAGCATCTCAAAATGCATCAGATTGATGCTTTAAAATATGAATATTTAAATGTTTCTTACGGGGGAGCATGCCCCCGGACCCCCTAGAGGGGTAATATCCTTCTCACCTTTTTCACCCCTGACCCGTTTTCATGCCTGGTGCACTCTATAATTTTATTTTGTAAACCCTTGTTTACCTGAAATGTGCAGTGATTTTATTTTGTACCGCCCTGTTTGGCAGTTGTTTTTCAATAAAATAAAGCAAGCCAATCCACTTTTTCATGTTGATAAGAGCATTAAAATGGCAAAAAAAAAAATTGCGATTAATTGCCATTAATCGCGAGTTAACTATGACATAAATGTGATTAATCGCGATTAAATATTTTAATTGCTTGACAGCACTAGTTTTAACCTAATCTATAATATTAAATCCTAATTTATTTGTTGATTGAATTTTGTATAATTATTCTGAATCTGCAAATTAACTAAGGTTACCAAATACATATGTGCCCTGTGAAGTGTAGAGGACTAGAAGTATAAAGTAGCAGAAATGGAAATACTTGAGTAAAGTAAAAGTAACTCAAAATAGAACTTGAGTAGATGTACTTACCGTAGTTGTGTTCCACCGCTGCAGTTGTTCAACCATTTAAAAACAGGAGGATAAACGTCGGCTGAAGGGATTTATTTGCTCCTATGAATAGGGTTGGTACCGAGAACCGTTGCCAATATGGCACCAGTTCCAACACGTCCGGTACCTACCGGACCGAAAAGCAACCCAGAGTTCGGTGCTCCCTTTCGGTGCCTGAGCCGATTTAAGTACTCTTTTTTTTTTTACACTACTCTGTAATGTTGCACGGTATATAGATACTAAAAAGGTAGCGCGGTACCCGTACGTTAAAAACGATAAGATTTTTGAAGTATCGATACTTTATTAAATTAAAATAACGGGGATCAGAGCGCACTCGCTGCTCTGCTCTCTCTCTGCCTGCATGCAGAGCGGGGCTCAAGGGGGCGGGGCTTCCAGCGCTCACACACCACACGCAGCGCGCGCACACAGAGATCGCTGGAGGCACGAGCACGAGCTTTTGAACGTCCGTCCTCGGCTTGCTGGAACAAATCTCTCCCAGTTGATATCAATGATGACGTGTAGTCCAGTAAAGCAGCAGTTTGTAGAATCCAACAGTGTCTGAGTTCTGTTGCACACGGTCCACCTGATGGTGGTGTCTGTTCTTTTTTTAAATATATATTGTTTATCGTTTGAAGTTAAAAGGTTTGAAGCTGTAGTTTGAAGACAAGTGTTTTGTATGTATTTATTTATATTTATAGTATACTTTAAACAGTTAATATATTGCTCAATTTGAAGAAAAAAAAGTACCGGTTCAGGCACTGTTTAGGCACCGGTATCGTTTTAAAAGTATTGTTTTAGCACCGGTATCAGAAAAAAACCCAAACGACACCCACCCCTACCTATGAATGGCTCATAACTGAACCATACAATATTTAGCACATTATAAAAAAAATTGCATGATCAGAAAGTGGTACAAAAGAAATCTGATTACAACTTAAATGCATGTAATAATCATTAGAGAGATAGCTTACAGTAGCTTTTGCATTAACCTCAATTTGAGCTCAGATTTTCACACGTGTGCAGTTTTAACCGTTAGTCAAACATTATGGGTTCTTCCTCACATATCCAGCCCTCCAGGTGCAGGTGACCAGAGTCACGGTCCTCCAGTCTCACGCCGAGGCGGAGCTGAGGTGTCGAAGCAGCTGCAGAGATGCGGGTCGTCTTTCCTACGTCTGGTTCAAGAACGGAGAGGAACTCACAAGGGAGCAAAGTCCTTCATACACGGACCGGTTTCATCCCGGAGACGAGGTCTCTTGTGCTTTGAAAGGACACGAGAGTTACGGCTCTCCCTCACTGTGTGAGTTCACTAAACTATGCAACTCGCAAAGAAATATGTATATCCAACACAACAATATGGGCCGCCTCATTCTGCGTCTGATATTTGCTTCTCCATCTTTTAAACATATTTGTTCTCCTCCAGATGTTCTGAAGGTTCCCTCTGTGTCAGTGAGTCCTTCTGGTGACATCATGGAGGGCAGTTCAGTGACTCTGACCTGTCGCAGTGATGCTAACCCGGCAGCTAACTACACCTGGAAGAGGAACCAACCACTGCTCAGTAAAGAACCTCAGCTTGTCTTCAGCTCCATCCAGTCCTTTGACTCTGGGCAGTATGACTGCACGGCTGAGAACCAGCTCGGGAGGAAGACGTCTGAATACGTCTCTATGGATGTACAATGTGAGTGAAATATAGGGTGTTGAGAAAACAAGCTGTAGCTAATAAATCTTAATTTACATGTTTTGATCATTCCAAAAAGAGTTCTGAATCACTTTCACAGTTTGCTAATTCACCGAGAAGCTCCAGTGGTGGTTTATGGAGACGTTTTGTTCACTACTGGCAACATTTGCCAGATGTTATCAATAAGTTGTGTAAAATCGTCTCCTCAGATGCTCCAAAGCTTCCCTCTGTGTCAGTGAGTCCCTCTGCTGAGATAGTGGAGGGCAGTTCAGTGACTCTGACCTGTAGCAGTGATGCTAACCCAGCAGCTAACTACACCTGGAACAAGGAGGATGAAGACTCACCAAAAGCATCAGGACACATCTTCATCATCACTAACTTCAGAGCTGAACACAGTGGGAATTATTCCTGTGAAGCCCAGAACACCAGAGGACGTAGTCACTCAACTTTACATCTGAGTGTAGCAGCAGGTGAGTTCCTCCATGACACTAATCGTCTGGTTAACAAACAGCATCGTCTGGCAGGTTTATTCATGAATAATTAAAATCTGTTTATCTAATAACTGTCTCTCTCCAGTTCTAGATACAACAACGATGATAATACATATCATCAGGTGGACTCTGTTGGTTGTGGTTCTGATTTCTCTGCTTCTTGTGTGTCTGTGGATGAGGTGAAACAACAAGAACTGATCCTCACTGATCTTTTACGTTGAATATTTCCTTTCATAGTTTTTGAGTTGTCAATAGATGTTTAATTTATTAATTTGTGTATTTGTGTGTTGTTGGATTCAATCCAGGAAGAAGAAAGCTCTGATCTCCACCACTGAACCACATGAACCCATAGAGGCTGTGGAGGTGAGAGAGATTTGTTTGTTGTTATTATGAGGTCATAAACATAATATGTAACTTTATTAGTAATCTTTCTTTTTATAAACCACCAATGTGTATTTACCTTCACACATTTTCCAACCACATTTACTGCAAACATACTTTGACCCTCTGCTAAGCCCCTCCCCCCGTTTACTGTTGCTAGGCCTGTCAAGCTTTTGCATACTGGTATGTCAGGTACTAGGTTGAGGCAACAACACTACATAGTTAGGTTTAAGCTACAAAACTACTTAGTTAGGCTCAGGAAAAAAAATCGTTAAATACTCAGTTATGGTGCGTTCACACCAAAAGAGTTGCGAAACATTCCCGCAAGTAGATTACATGTAAAGTCAATGCACAGACGCGAATGGTTGTGAAAAAGCTAATTTTTCCACCAGAGTTGAAATATTTCAAAAAAGTTCGCCCGACGCTGAGTTGCGAAAGCCAATGCTGTCTTGCTGTTGCTGAATCAAACTGCTGCTGGTCCGCTGAAGGAGCGCTGGAAGCGGCTTCATTCAGACACTCGTCCTGGAGGAGTCGGAGCTGTGTGTGACTACGGATAATATTATGAACCCAGACACGGGGGCGTTTGATGATCCGACGTTCGTGGGACTCCCACAACAAGTATAAAGCAGAATTAGTGGTTATTTCAATGGTGGATGGCGGAAATAGAAACTGTTTTCACAGTTTAAAGCCACGGCGATAAGCCGCGCCCCCTTTCCGCAGCAAAAAAGCAGAAAAGCGAATTAACCAAATGAAGTTGAGCGATCCGAAAGTTCGCAACTCTTTTGGTGTGAACACGGCATTAGGGTTAGGCAACACAACTAGTTAGCTCTATTCAGGAAAAGGTCGTCGTTTGGGTTAAGATAACTACAGAAGTGTTGTTACTGAAGTAAGGAAGTTACGTAAATAATGATTATTTCTCTTTTCACACCAGGAACAAACAACTGTCTTCTGGATGAGGGTTCTGTGTTTGTCACACATTAACAATAATTCATATCATAAATTACTTTTGTTTGCCAACATGCTAAGCTAGCTAACTAATGCTAAGACGCTAATTAGGATCTTACCTTGCAGCCAATTAAGGATTTTTTGTATCGTCTATATGGATTCAGCTGTGATTGAGAGCTTCCACACTGTTAATCCATAACTGACTCTCCTCTAGCGTAGAATACTGAGACACTGTAATCTAAACTTTGAGGATATCTGCTGTCGGACTTTCAGGTTTCAAACACACCGCTGAAGGCTCAACAGGCCTCTGGTCCTCTAGCTACGGTTGCTAATGAAGGATTGTCCAGCGGTCGTTCTAGGGAGCGGCTTAGCGAAGGGTCACATGTTTCTGAATTCCATCCATCAGGCCTTTGACTCTCATCTTCTCGTCTCTCCCCATCAGTTAGACCTTTATCCTGTGTATGATGACATCGCAGCACAGCCAGAAGACACCGAGGAGCAGGAAGACCAGGTGTGAAGGCTCAACAGGCCTCTGGTCCTCTAGCTACGGTTGCTAATGAAGGATTGTCCAGTGGTCGTTCTAGGGAGCGGCTTAACGAAGGGTCACATGTTTCTGAATTCCATCCATCAGGCCTTTGACTCTCATCTTCTCGTCTCTCCCCATCAGTTAAACCTTTATCCCGTGTATGAAGACATCGCAGCACAGCCAGAAGACACCGAGGAGCAGGAAGACCAGGTGTGAAGGTGAGCCAGGTTTCAGTCTGCTGCATGGGGGAAAAGACCTCGACTCAAAACAACTTCCTACTTATATTTCTGAGAAATAACTTCATGTGGTTTTCTTCAGAAGCAGTCAAACCAGAGGGAGACTCACCTGGATGGAAACAGAAAGAAGAACACTGAAGTGGACATATTTACCTTCAGTACCAAAAGTTATTATCTCAGGTCTTTACAAAGTTACAGCTATAGTTTTATTTTAATCTCTTAGCTCTTTAATCTCTTTTCTTAATTGTATTTCAATTTTCTTTTATTATGTGTTTTTTTGTTTTTGCACTTTGTGATGTTATATGTAAACTGCTTTGAATTGCTTTGTTGCTGAAATGTACTTTATAGATAAACCTTCCTTGTCATGTTGGTTTTTGGAAACATCGACATGTAGCAGAATATTCATAACGCATGCTTTATTTGTACCTGTGCAGGTACGTTACATACCTAAGTGCATGATTTAACTTTGATGTAATAAATTGCTTTTAAGAAATACTGATTACCATCAGATGCAGTCTTCCTTCATGGGATTTAAAGGTCAAATGGCAGATATAAAATGTATTTCATGCAATAAATGGTCTACGTATATAAAAACACTAAAAACACATTAAAAATGAATAAACTAAACTGGAAGTATGGGAATAGGAACAAATGACCTGGTTTTGGACAGTGTGTTTGCAGCTGATGGAAACAGTGTGTTCAGTCAGAAGGAGCAGACGCTCGGAGAGGAAACCACACCTGCTGCTTGTGTCCCTGCAGGGAATCTAGGTCACCTGTTAAACTTGACCTGTAAGGTCTCTGGTCAGGATGCTGCAGGAAACCAAGGAAGTCAACGGGACTATAGTGGTGAATCCAAACACATTTTATTTATTGAATTGGATGTGATTTTACTGGTGGTTTAAATTCTTCAGATTTATGATAAACTGCTTACAAATTATAACTTCTTGTCACATGATTTCATATCAGTCCAGGTTGTTGAGAGACTGTTTTGCAACATACTTTAAAAAATATACTTTTTTACAGCCTCACACAGCTCGTTCTATGTTATATTTGTTATTTATGTATTATTAGTTTTCCATAGTAATGCTTCGTCATGTTATCACTTACTACTTAAACGTTGTTGATTTGACTAACTTTATGGTTTGTTCTCATGGAACACGTCTGTAGTGTGTGTCTGCAGTAATAAAGGAAGCAGGTCTTGTCATCAGTATTAATAATCACCTCACATGTTTTTTTTTATTTGACCACAACTCCTCCAGAAACTCAAACAGGAAGCTGTGATGTGTTAGATACCAACCTCACCGTAACATCCGCTCTCCACACTGATGAAACCCTCTGTGCACTTTTCCTTGAGAATCATGATTACCATAGTACTTTATGTACATCATGTCTCTATTCATGGACCAGTTATCAGCATCCAGCCCAGTATCCCAGTTAACGTTGGCTGGAATTAAATTAGACTTGAAATATGGGAGAAAATAAATTGTAAATCTCACTAAAGTTGTGTCAGAGACACACAGAGACTCTTTCACTGTCATTTTCATGCAACATCATTTCAAGAAGTTCATGCTTTGTTTGCAAAACTGCAAGAATAATTTCTTTATTTCAACTTGAGGATTTACACTCATTGGTCTGCTCATGAATATCAAAAATGTAAAAAGACAGGAAGCCAGGTCGGTTTTAAAGAGCACCTTTGTACCAACCACAGAACACACAAGCTGACTTCAAGACAACATCCTGCTTTTTAATGTAGAAATGTTCACGGTGACTTAAGACATAAAGTGTTTTAATCTTCCTGTGATTCAACAGAGAGGAGCAGCTATGAGTTCAACAGCAGCCAGTGGATTCGTTTTCCTCCTTCTCTCTGTACAAGGTACTGTACATCTATATTTATATGTGAGGCCGTTAGTGCAGCTCAGAAAAACAGAGGAAGCTGTGTTTTTAGTTAATAAACTGATTTTATGTTATAAAATGTGGTGCAAGATTCACTTTTCTTTCTTTAGATTGAAGTCTTGACAGGACGACCAACACAGAGCTGTTTTTAACTCCAGCAGCATCTCTGTACACTTTAACTTTAACATTATAAACTTTATAAACTGAAGAATTGTGCACCATCAAAGACAGTAAAGTTGTGTTTATGTGGATGAAAGTAATGACTGTACGAACATTAACAAAGAAAACATGCTCTGAATAATTTGTTTAATAAAATAAATCGCTCTGAGCGCCTCTATGCATTAGACGAAATGTAGACGCTGATATTGATTTTGAGTTTCTTTGTGGATGATTTTTTTCCTTTTTATAGTAATTTTGAATGTATTTGTGGTCATTTTGATTGTCTTCCAAATTGGTGCGTGTCTCTTTTAATGACATTTTGTAATTTTAGGCCAGAGAGGGAGTACAGTTACTTCTTCTTTTTTATTTATGACAAATGACATTTTGGGGAAATTTAGATCTAAAATCTGTGTTTGTTTCGACTTTTGAAAACCTTTACCAGTGAAATGTTTAAAAAAGCCCTCTGTCAGTGATCTGTTATCTACATTTCACACCTCAGAGTTCTTCATTTCTCAGCAGCAGCCTGACCACAGACAGAAAACCACAGAGCAAAAAGACTCTTTTTCCCATGAACTGCACCCTTCTAATATTTAATCTTCAGCTTTTTAAAATCTTATTAACTGTGTTTAAGTTGACAGGTTATACATCTTTGACAGGTTATACATCTTTATCTACAGTATAACCCTTTTTAAAACAGACAAAAGTCCCCAACAAAGAAGTAAAGATATATAAAGAAACGTGACACAGTAAATCTTCGTTCAGGTAAACTTTGTCTCTCACTGACTTAAAGTGGGATGTTCTGAGTAACGTAGCTTCACACACTGAAGCTCCTTCACTACATGAGAGTCTGTCCTCTGATGTTGTTCTGAGTGTGACTGGTTCCTGATGTGCTCTGTTGTGTTACAGTAATACAGAGTCAGGGTGGATGGGGAATAACATACACTTCTACTGGGATGTGTGGTGTGAAAGGATCAAGAGTGTTTATAAGCTACACAAACCCATATGCAATACAGCACCCTCTCCTCTGGCGATCATTCTGGATCACTAACAAGAAACCTGTGGATGTGAGATCAGACTCTGAGTATTCAGGTCGTGTTCAGTACGGATGTTATAAGAAGAGATGCGGTCTGTTCATCACAAACCTGAGAAAGAGCGACTCAGCTGTGTACACGGTCGTGGTCGCTATGGTCCCAGGAGATAAATATACTATTTCACCTGGAGTCACTTTGTCTTTAACAGGTAACATTTTAATTCACATGTTAATCATCTCCAAAGGTTCAACATCTAGAAAACTAGAATATAAATGTTTTGTTTGTATGTTGACAGTTTAATAAAATAATGTAGCACCCCGTTGCTACAATACCTAGGTCCAGCTACCGTAAAGGTGAGCACACATACACGAGTCACTGGGTACATCCCAAGTCTCTAAATTGCATCCCCGTTTCCCTCACTTGCGTCCTTTCCTTGCGTCTTAGTCCCTCCCACCAGGGATGCATGGAGAGACGCGAGGAAACCAAGCGAGGAGAGAAGACGCGAGGAAATATGTTTTAACATACATGAGACGTCCTTTCCTCTGATGCGTCACGTGAAGCGACGTCGGTTTCTGATGACTGAAGCTGCTGATCACATCTGATCACATCTGATCAGCTTCAGTCGCGTTAACAGCTGACGGAGTTTTGTCCGGAGAGTTTTTAGCGAACATTCCAATAAAAATACACTTAAAATATTGATAAAAGTGATCGTATGTTTTCAGTTGATTTAATGGTGTTAAACTACTACTTATATTAATAAAGACAAAGTTATCATGAGTGTCAGAGTGGAGATGTTTTCTCTGTCGTCTGTTACCGTTTAATAAACTGCATTGAGTATTTATATACTGTGATGTGTCCTGCTTATACGCGCAGGATCCATTTCTACCGGTGGAATGCGTCTTATTTATTTATTTATTATTTACGTCGGTATGTTTTGAAATTCTGATTGTGACATCATTATAAAATAACCCACAATATAAATAGAGTTTCTCTTCATTACGTGTTGTAAAAAGTGTTTCCTCTCTCCAGCTCTCTGATTTTAATTACATACATAATAAAAGTTATTGAGGGAAACAACAGATCAAATCTTTGAAGACAGTTGTTTGTGGTCCTTTTGTTGTTCAGACCTACAATGAACATTTTTTATTTTAACCAGATGGTGAATAAGAAAACAGATTTAATATATAGCTTGAGTTTAATCTGTGATTGTCTCTGGTATAAAACTCCAGCGATCAGTCCGCTCAGCTGCAGCGTCCAATCACATAACAGATGAGCAGTGAGGGGGCGTGTCCAGCGTTAAAACACTTCCTGGAAGCCTGCTCTCGGGGCTCCTCGATCATGGCTCCTCCGATTTCCCTCCTCGCTCCTCGATCCTCGCTCCTCCGAGCCGAATAAGAGCTTTGGGACGGCCGTCAAGATGGCGGCGCAGAACCACTTCCGGTTCAATCGAGGAGCGAGGAGCGAGGAAACGACAATTTAGAGACTTGGGATGCACCCAGTGTTCTTTCTTTAGCCATCTCGTGTTGTGTAATGAATAGCATTTATTGGGTTTCCAGTGGCAGCTGGTTTCACGTTATGACAAGCAAATACAAATCAATAAATAAACAAAACGAAAAATAAACAAAAGACCAAGGCAGCGGTTCACACGCACTGCATCCAGTCACGTATGACGCAGAGAAACCCGGGTCTCCGTCCTGCTAACGCCGCACGGAGACACAGGAAATCAGTCCTGCCTAACCCTGCCCCCCAGCGGGTGCACCCCTATAAAACGCCCGGCCGGAAACCAATCACCCCCTCATCAGTTCCACCTGGCCACAATAACGTTCCTGTTCCTTCTTCTCAGATCCAGGTCTCCAGGTGAAGGTGAGCAGGTCAGATTCTAACATGGTGGATCTGACGTGTCTCAGCAGTTATGTTCTGCCTGATGATCCGTCCTACATCTGGTACCAGAATAGATATATGATCTGGAGAGGATCTTCTTCTTCTTATTCAGTCTCCTTTGGTTCATCAAGCAGATATTCCTGTGCTGTAAGAGGACCTGAGAATCAGTGTTCTCCTCCAGTGTGTAAGTTTCCTCCACTGTGTCAGTCTGTGAGGTTCAACAACATTTCATTTGACACCACATTTTAATTTAGAGGTTCTAAAAATATTAAGTTTAACTGTTACAAACCTCAGGAGGTAGAACTGTTGTCCACTCATCAGAGGGTCGGTGGTTCAATCCCTGGTCCTGCAGTCTACGTGTAGAAGTGACACACACACACACACACACACACACACACACACACACACACACACACACCAGAGTCTTCTAAATGTAGATGGAGCTGTTTATTTATATATTGCTGGTGTTATTAATAGAAACAAAAAGTTAAACTATAACCAGCAGAAGAAACTTCATAAAAAAACAATAATCAGATAAAATGTCTGTTGTTGGAAATTCTTGAAAAGTGACCGATAACATTATTAAACAGTTGATGATGAAACAGCATCAAGAAATATTAAAAGTGAGTTTAAAATATGTATAAGAGCTTGTTTTTATTTCCCTTAAATGAAACTCAAGCTTCACTCCCATAATGTAATACAATCTGTTCTGTAGACTCAACAGAATTATTTATCAAACATAACTAGAAGTGATCTTGCAGCTGGTGGAAGAAAGGATGAATAACTCCTCCAGCATCTAGACGTGAGAGGACCGACTCAGCTGACGACACAAGCAGCCTCTAAAGAGAAGAATGTGTGGAGTTGTTGAGGATTAAATGATTAAAGGCTTGTTATTGTCAGTTTCCACCAGCAGGAGTCTCACCTGTGAAGAGCTCCAGGATCAGCACTCTGGACTGCTGCTGTGATCAATAATAGGGATAGTCTGAAAGAAAATAGTTAATTGTCTTTAATAAAATATTATAATCTTTAAGTATGTTTATTAATTTCTCCTTCAGATGCTCCAAAGCTTCGCTCTGTGTCAGTGAGTCCCTCTGCTGAGATAGTGGAGGGCAGTTCAGTGACTCTGACCTGTAGCAGTGATGCTAACCCAGCAGCTAACTACACCTGGTTCAAGGAGGACCAAACTCCTCTCAGTGAAGAACCTCTGATTGTCTTCAGCTCCATCCAGTCCTCTGACTCTGGACTGTATTTCTGTGAAGCTGAGAACCAGCTGGGGAGGAAGAGGTCTGAATTCATCTCTATTGATGTGAAATGTGAGTGAAACATTTATTAAAATATAACAAACATCTTAAATGTGTCCAGTCTTTGCAGGAGAAGACTTCACTGATCATAACTACTTTCTTCAGCTCTACTTGCTTCACATTCAGTCTGCTGGAATTCACTGAGCAGCTTCAGGAGATTTTAGGGTTTTATTCGTTGTTTTGAGACCCAGTACATACTGAATGTGTTTATTAATTTCTCCTCAGATGCTCCAGAGCTTCCCTCTGTGTCAGTGAGTCCCTCTGCTGAGATAGTGGAGGGCAGTTCAGTGACTCTGACCTGTAGCAGTGATGCTAACCCAACAGCTAACTACACCTGGTACAAGGAGAACCAACCACTGCTTCAAGGACCAGGAGGTGTTTATCACTTCACCTCCATCAGCTCTGAGGACAGAGGGATCTACTACTGCAAGTCTGAGAATCCACATGGAAGCATTGACTCTTCATCTCTTGTTATAGATGTCCAGTGTGAGTACAAAACATCAACAGGTCACACTTTTTTTTTTAAGAACAGCACGATTAATCTCCTGTCTGGTAAATTTAAACCAGGTTTAATTTAAATCTGCATTAAGTTTAGTTTTCAAGTCGGTTTATTCTTAGTTTATTATTCTTAGTTCCCCAAAATGTAAAAATAATTCCTTTTGAAAGAATCAATAGAATCACATTTGCATAAACCTCCACAAACTAAAATCACCAGCAGTCCTTTTCATGCGTACAACATGGACTCATGTTATGAAGGAAATCAAACTCGCACCACTTGAGGCAAACAACCGATGAAGTAAAGTTTGTCAAATACTAACGAGTCATGTGTCACGGGGTGGTTGCAGTTAGGACCCAAACGCCGACAACGATGTAAAGTAAATTTATTTACCAAAAACCAGGCTTCCCAAAACACAGGATCAAGCACAGGAACAGGCATCAAAAACACGGATAAAAAAAGGGCACGGGAACAAACAGGGAACACACCGACTAACACACAGTACGATCTGACACTGGGGCAGAAGACAGACAGGGTTTAAATACACCGGGGAGGGGCAGGTGATTGGACACAGCAGAAACAATTAGAAGACAGGGGAGACAATCAGACAATCACAGGGCAGGAAATGCAGGGGAACAGAGGACACAAGAGGCAAGGACCTTCAAAATAAAACAGGAACACAAAACACACCAACATCATAACATCGTGTCTCTTAATGTTTCTCCTCAGATGCTCCAAAGCTTCCCTCTGTGTCAGTGAGTCCCTCTGCTGAGATAGTGGAGGGCAGTTCAGTGACTCTGACCTGTAGCAGTGATGCTAACCCAGCAGCTAACTACACCTGGTACAAGGAGAACCAACCACATCCTCATGGAGAAGGAGACATCTATCGTTTCACCTCCATCAGCTCTGAGGACAGAGGGGTCTACTACTGCAAGTCTGAGAATCCACATGGAAGCATTGACTCTTCATCTGTAGTTATAGATGTCCAGTGTGAGTACAAAACATCAACAGCATGATTAATCTCCTGTCTAGTAAGTTTAAACCAGGTTTAATTTAAATCTGCATTAAGTTTAGTTTTCAAGTCAGTTTATTCTTAGTTTCCCCAAAATGTAAAAATAATTCCTTTCGAAAGAATCAATAGAATCACATTTGCATAAACCTCCACAAACTAAAATCACCAGCAGTCCTTTTCATGCATACAACATGGACTCATGTTATGAAGGAAATCAAACTCGCACCTCTTTACTTGAGGCAAACAACCGATGAAGTAAAGTTTGTCAAATACTAACGAGTCGTGTCTCTTAATGGTTCTCCTCAGACGCTCCAAAGCTTCCCTCTGTGTCAGTGAGTCCCTCTGCTGAGATAGTGGAGGGCAGTTCAGTGAATCTGACCTGTAGCAGTGATGCTAACCCAGCAGCTAACTACACCTGGTACAAGGAGGATGAAGACTCACCAAAAGCATCAGGACAGATCTTCATCATCACTAACTTCACAGCTGAACACAGTGGGAATTATTACTGTGAAGCCCAGAACACCAGAGGACGTAGTAACTCAACTTTCCATCTGAGTGTAGCAGCAGGTGAGTTCCTCCATGACACTAATCGTCTGGTTAACAAACAGCATCGTCTGGCAGGTTTATTCATGAATAATTACAATCTGTTTATCTAATAACTGTCTCTCTCCACTTCTAGATACAACAACGATAATAATAGATATCATCAGGAGGACTCTGTTGGTTGTGGTGCTGATTTCTCTGCTTCTTGTGTGTCTGTGGATGAGGTGAAACAACAAGAACTGATCCTCACTGATCTTTTACGTTGAATATTTCCTTTCATAGTTTTGGAGTTGTCAATAGATGTTTCATTTATTAATTTGTGTATTTGTTTGTTTTTGGATTCAATCCAGGAAGAAGATAGCTCTGATCTCCACCACTGAACCACATGAACCCATAGAGGCTGTGGAGGTGAGAGAGATTTGTTTGTTCTTATTATGAGGTCATAAACATAATCCATCCATCCATCCATCCATTATCAGCCGCTTATCCAAGGTCGAGTCGCGGTGGCAGCAGGTTCAGCAGGCCGACCCAGGCTTCTCTCTCACCCGCAACATTTTCCAGCTCATTCTGGGGGATCCCGAGGCGTTCCAAGGCCAGCCGGGAGATATAATCCCTCCAGCGTGTCCTCGGTCTTCCCCGGGGTCTCCTACCAGTTGGACGTGCCTGGAAAACCTCTAATGGGAGGCGTCCAGGAGGCATCCTGACTAGATGCTGAACCACCTCAGCTGACTCCTTTCGACACGAAGGAGCAGCGACTCGACAGTTTGTCCCCACCTGGAGGGAGCAGTCCACCGGTTTCCGGCAGAGCACCATGGCCTCAGATTTGGAGGTGCTAACTCTCATCCCTGCCGCTTCACACTCGGCTGCAAAACGCCCCAGTGAATGCTGGAGGTCACGGTCCGAGGAGGCAAACAGGACCACATCATCCGCGAACAGCAGAGATGCGATCCCGAGACTCCCGAACCGGAGTCTTCAGGCGCTGCCCCCTCTCCAGGGGACATGTTGGCCGGGTTTAGGAGTTTAGGAGGTACCTGTCAGCTGCTTCAGGAGACCCCTGGGCCAGCCAGGCCTGAAAGGCCTCCTTCTTCAGCTTGACGGCTTCCCTCACCCCCGGTGTCCACCACCGGGTTCTCGGGTTGCCGCCACGACAGGCACCGATGACCTTCCGACCACAGCTCCTAGCGGCCGCGGCCACAATAGAGGCTTTGAACATGGTCCACTCGGATTCCATGTCCCCAGCCTCCCTCGGGATGTGTGAGAAGTTATTCCGGAGGTGAGCGTTGAAGACCTCCCGGACAGGATCCTCCACCAGACGTTCCCAGTTCACCCTCACCACACGTTTGGGTTTACCAGGTCTTTCTAGCCGACTCCCCCGCCATCTGATCCAACTCACCACCAGATGGTGATCAGTTGACAGCTCTGCTCCTCTCTTCACCCGAGTGTCCAAGACATACGGCCGCAGATCAGATGATACGATTACAAAGTCGATCATTGATTTCCGGCCTAAGGTGCTCTGGTACCAGGTACACTTATGAGCCATCTTATGCTCGAACATGGTGTTCATTATGGACAAACTGTGGCTAGCACAGAAGTCCAACAACGAAACACCGTTCGGGTTCAGATCGGGCAAGCCGTTCCTCCCAATCACGCCTGAGCCCGACCGGGCCCCATGGGCGAAAGCCCGTCCACCAGACGCTCGCCGTCGAGCTCCCCCCCCGGGTCTGGCTGGAATATGTAACTTTATTAGTAATCTTTCTTTTTATAAACCACCAATGTGTATTTACCTCCACACATTTTCCAACCACATTTACTGCAACAAAACTAGGAACAAAACTACTTAGTTAGGTTTAGGCAACAAAACTACTTAGTTAGGCTCAGGAAAAGATCATTGTTTGGGTTAAAATAACTTAATTTATTTCTCGTTTCACACCAGGAACAAACAACGGTCTTCTGGATGAGGGTTCTGTGTTTGTCACATACTTTTGTTTGCTAACATGCTAAGCTAGCTAACTAATGCTAAGATGCTAAATAGGATCTTACCTTGCAGCAAATGAAGTAGTTTTTTTATCATGTATGGATTCAGCTGTGATTGAGAGCTTCCACACTGTTAATCCATAACTGACTCTCCTCTAGCGTAGAATACTGAGACACTGTGATCTAAACTTTGAGGATATCTGCTGTCGGACTTTCAGGTTTCAAACACACCGCTGAAGGCTCAACAGGCCTCTGGTCCTCTAGCTACGGTTGCTAATGAAGGATTGTCCAGTGGTCGTTCTAGGGAGCGGCTTAGCGAAGGGTCACATGTTTCTGAATTCCATCCATCAGGCCTTTGACTCTCATCTTCTCGTCTCTCCCCATCAGTTAGACCTTTATCCCGTGTATGATGACATGGCAGCACAGCCAGAAGACACCGAGGAGCAGGAAGACCAGGTGTGAAGGCTCAACAGGCCTCTGGTCCTCTAGCTACAGTTGCTAATGAAGGATTGTCCAGTGGTCGTTCTAGGGAGCGGCTTAGCGAAGGGTCACATGTTTCTGAATTCCATCTATCAGGCCTTTGACTCTCATCTTCTCGTCTCTCCCCATCAGTTAAACCTTTATCCCGTGTATGATTACATCGCAGCACAGCCAGAAGACACCGAGGAGCAGGAAGACCAGGTGTGAAGGTGAGCCAGGTTTCAGTCTGCTGCATGGGGGAAAAGACCTCGACTCAAAACAACTT
The DNA here is from genome assembly GCA_038501785.1 of Myoxocephalus aenaeus. Lineage (NCBI taxonomy): Eukaryota > Metazoa > Chordata > Actinopteri > Perciformes > Cottidae > Myoxocephalus > Myoxocephalus aenaeus. Next base: position 370,966 of record JBAMJR010000277.1, on the reverse strand, counting down.
CCTACTTATATTTCTGAGAAATAACTTCATGTGGTTTTCTTCAGAAGCAGTCAAACCAGAGGGAGACTCACCTGGATGGAAACAGAAAGAAGAACACTGAAGTGGACATATTTACCTTCAGTACCAAAAGTTATTATCTCAGGTCTTTGCAAAGTTACAGCTATAGTTTTTATTTTAATCTCTCTTAATTGTATTTCAATGTGCTTTTATTATGTGTTTTTTGTTTTTGCACTTTGTGATGTTTTATGTAAAGTGCTTTGAATTGCTTTGTTGCTGAAATGTGCTTTATAGATAAACCTTCCTTGCCATGTCGTTTTTTGGAAACAGCGACATGTAACAGAATATTCATAACGCATGCTTTATTTGTACCTGTGCAGGTACGTTACATACCTAAATGCAATGATTTAACTTTGATGTAATAAATTGCTTTTAAGAAATACTGATTACCATCAGATGCAGTCTTCCTTCATGGGATTTAAAGGTCAAATGGCAGAAATAAAATGTAATTCATGCAATAAATGGTCTATGTATATAAAAACACTTAACACAAAATATACTTTACAACAACAATTAATACAGGATGCTGCATGAAAGTCAACGGGACTATAGTGTTGAATCAAAACACATTTTATCTATTGAATTGGATGTGAATTTACTAGTGGTTTAATTCTTCAGATTTATGATGAACTGCTTACAAACTATAACTTCTTGTTACATGATTTCATATCAGTTCAGTCCAGGTTGTTGAGAGATCGATTTTGTTTTGCAACATACTTTACAAAATATACTTGGTCGGCCTCGGGCGCTCAGGTGGTTCGATCGAAGAGAATTAAAGAAGACGAAAGAAAAGTCTACGGACGCGCTGACTTGATTTAGACTGCGATACAATCAATATTTATTTTAACAAAATATAGAAAAGGATATACCAGTTACATATGCAACTTCAAAAGCAAACTGAAAAACTGAGAATTTAGGAGAATAGAGGCTCTACTGAAAGTGCGGAGAAAGTAATTGATTCAACTACACCTACGTATTGCTACGACTCTTCACCTCTCAAAACACATCTCCCTAAACTCGTGACTTTTGGTCTCATATCTAACCTCTTGACCCCTTACAGGGATGCTGAGGGAAGATGGGCTTTCTCAAAGACCCCACTTCTTCTGCTCCTTTTTTAACTTTTGACACTTCAGTTTGACAAACTGTCTCGCTCAAGTTCCCAGTTCCATATTTTTATCAAAAGATCAAAGTATGAATGAACATTAGACATCATGATTGTACATATGAACTTAATAAAGACATGAGTTTACAATTCTTCTTGTTTCATAATACATTTTCCAAAGCATTGATTATATGGTAAGAGCATCATCTAAATATATTATACTCTTAAAGAAGCGAGTCTCAATACAACAGAGGACTCCTGTGCTAACTTTAGTCTCAATATAACTTTAGTCCGTCCCAGATTGATCCTCTTGTCGATGGTGCTACTGGCTCACTGAGTTGATAATATAAATCGTTATATTCTGTAGATATTCTTCATTTCATTATTTTTCTGTCCATTACAGTTCAGGTTGTGCGAGGTCAGTTTCTGTGAGAAACGTTCCTCAAGGTTCCACGCTCTGCACCACAACACTCACACCTGTTCATCACTATGTTGACATTAGGGAAGCAGACTGGTCGTTGCACGTTCCAGCCCTGTGAGAAAAGATGAGGACACGATTCTCCTCCTCTTAGAAATGTTAGAGCCAATAGAAATGTTAGATGTTCATGACGGAAAACCGTGTATTAAAGAGCCGACCTTCCAGCTGTTCGGGGTGTTTTTTTTGGACGGTCAACCTGCGTGTTGACTGGACGACTCCCTGCTATCAAGACTGCAGCGCTTGGTACTTTACTGGTGATCAAGGACAATAAATTCCGAGAACGAGAGAAGTTGTTTGACTACGTTCTTCCGGAGGCTACATCAAAGAAGTTTGACCTTTACTTAGCGCCTCTCTACTAGATATTATTGTAGTGAACGCTCCCCAGAGAAGGAAGTGTAGGGTTTGGCTCCTCCCCCAACCAGCGGCAGTATATAAAAGGCCCCTGTTGTCATGGCCTCGCTCCCTTTTGGCCCCTGTGGTGGATCACGGTGAGTTCAGACTTTCCTTTATTGTCCTAACATCTGACTTCTTGCCCCATATGTGAGGCGGTAAATAGTCACAATCTTAATGTGTATTATTTAGCAGAATGGAGTTCCCTTTTAATCTGTTTATCATTTGTAGGTTCACCGGCTGCTGTTTTGCTGCCTGTGATAGAGCAGCTATTTTTACATGGGCATTTTATTATCACCTTAGTTTGCTGTGAACAGGTACATTAAATGGTATTAATATGAAGTGATCTGTGCTTTCATTGTATCCCTCCTTCATCATCATCATCATCATCACAGCAGGTTAAAGCCTCATTACAGCATTGAGATGACAGACGAGCTCAAATCTTATTAAAAGGACTAATAGTCAAGATTCTTTGTAGTAGAAAGAGTTGCATTCTTTTATTTTATTGACCAGATGTAATATAGATAAACATTGTCAGCATAGATGTGTTTGACTGCCCCCTGCTGGTGATAGAGTCACTGTCTGGGTTAAACCACACCAGAGTTAAAGTGTAAGGTGAATCATTCATTTTAAGATCGAGCCCTTTTTTCCAAAAATGAATAAGTGGTCATACCTGTACTAAAAGAGGTCTGTTTGAATAATGTAAACTGATATAGTACAGTAACCCGTGTGATAAGCTGTGTGGTTAGAAAAATAAAAAATTGTTTATGAATCATACCGCATCACAACATAATAATAATAACTTTATTTATATAGCACAAAAAAAAGAAGTTTACAAAGTGTTCTACTTCTCTGCAAAGCATAGACATAACTTAAATACCGATAAACAAAAGGGACCATATCATAAAGACAATGAATACAACCGAAAAGAGCAAATGGAATAGAAAACAAACAAACAAATAAAATATACAAACAAAAACAGAGCAACTAAAGAACTGCATAGTAGATCATAAAAGGACGACATCACTTAAAAGCAATTATATAAAAATGGGTTTTAAGAAGTGATTTAAAAGAAGTGATTGATTCTGCAGCCTGATCTCCTCCGGTTGGCTCGTATGGAGTTAACATGTCAATAATGTAACTCGGGGCCAGACCCAGGCGGGCCTGAAAAGTGATCAACAAAATCTTAAAATCAATTCTAAAGCCAGTGGAGAGAAGCCAGAACTGGAGTAATGTGACGTCTGTTAAAACCAGTAAGAAGCCTCGCTGAGTGCATGAATTACTTTTTTTTTTATTATCTGTGTTTCGAAGTTTAATTGGGTGTCAAACATTACTCATGTTACCCAAGTTCAATCTGAATGAGGCTAGTGTTATTGGTTGGGGAGTTGAATAGTATGACTGATTTTGAGTTGTAAAACGTTTTGTGCAACGCAACAGTTGGCCACCAGGTCTCAGCGGAAGGTATACCTGTGTGTCGTCTGCATAGAAGTGAAAAGATACCTCGTGTCGTTGGAGGATTTGGCCGAGTGGAACCATGTACCGTAAACCTTGGGTTACGAGCCGCTACTGCCTTCGGTCAGTGTCCCCGTTAGCTCCCCGTTAGCTCCCCGCTGTAGACAGCGGGGGCTCCTGCTAGCGCTCCGAAGTTTACTCCGCTAACTTCCGTTAGCTCCCCGAAAACCAACGAAGGTAGCGGGACCAGGCTCGACACCCGACTTGGGCAGAGGGGACGCGGGCAGTAGCAGCAGCTAGCTAGCAGCAGCACTAGCTAGCAGCTGCTACTAGCTAACGCTGTGGTACACCACAGGTACTGTGTGTAGTGGAAGACGAGTGGTTACCTATGGTGACCGAATAGGTTCTTTCTAAAAAGGTATGAGTAAAACCAACATTGATCATAAGTCCCCCAAACAGTATGTATGTTTGTTTATATATATATATTATTTTTTTTATAAACGGTGAAGCAGTGCTCCGACTAGAAGTGACACAGCTTTGTCCCACGACCTCAAATCCCCCTCCAACAACAACATCCGGGCTCAAGCTCCACAGGGATATGCAAAGAGGGAAGTCCACTCCTTCAAACACTATTTTAACTGTTTTCAATGAATAAAGAATCTCAAATAAATTATATTTAAAAATCAGGAGCGACTAAAACACTTTCCTCTCTCTCTAAAGCCTGAAGCATATTTTTGGGGGGAAATTGAAATGCAGATCAATAAAAATCAACTGGATGAGCGGCGGCTCTCCGGCCTTCATCCGCCTTCGTTTGTTGGGTCGTCGTGGTTACCATTTCAACGTCCAACGCCGTGCGTCGTCCTCCTGGTTCCTGTGAACATCTCCTCTCTGAAGACATAGAAACCACTTTGAGACACCAAGTTCACACAACTGCATGTCGCCAAGAACATAGATCGGGTTTAAATCGTGAGATATTGGATCATATTTTTATCTCTTTTGGCTTCAAACGGTTTAAGTCGTGGAAACGACCTCAAAACTTAAACTTTTTACCCGAGTGAAAACAAAGAGGTTCATCAGGCTTTTTGTTGATGCGATAGTTTTCAAAGTTCTATTATTTCTAGGTTTGAAAAGGAGAAAAACTGAAGTTCTGGATTGTTTACCGGGAATATTATTGTGAAATACATAAATAATGCAATACTTTCTGTAAGAGCCAATTAATCATGTATTTATGGCCTCTGATATGATTTAAGTTTGTATCGTGGTTTAGTTTGAATATACACACGTTTGTTGTCTTTTTCTTTTCTATAAAGTGCTATCAAAGATATGTTGTTCTTTATGGCCGGTAAGAGTCCCGTAATAAAGGTTTCTTTATGGTATAAAAGGTTTTAAAGCAGTGGCTACTGAAGATGCTGAAGTCGGCTCAGGATTGGCTCACAACGAGCTCCACGGTGTTTATGGTGTTATGACGTATTAGTAGAGCGATAACTAACGTTTTTATGTCACAACATCTGCAGTGAACCAGGTCAGAAATCATGTGAACTCCACCACTGACAAAAACATGTTGGAGAGCAGTTTGTAACTTACTGATCGCGTCACGTTTCCACAGAAGAAGAAGAACGACGACGACGACGACGACCACAACGACACCGCGGATGATTTTCCAGTCAGCATCTGAAGGAAAAGCAGAGTTCATGAGAACAGCCGGATTAAAAAAAAAAGTGAAGCAGGTTTTCATTAAATGTGGTTATTAATTCTGATGATTCATCTGTAGTGGACTCCTCGTCATTTACAGAAAACAACAACATTTAGACACTAAATGTGCTGTAAAATAAAGAGAATCAAACATTCACCTTGATCTGCTGACTCTGGTTCTTCCTCCACTGGAGCGACAGTCGTGCTGGAATCACGTCCCTCTGTCCGGTTCTGTTGGTCTCTGGGTTCTTAAAACACACAGATACAGAAAGGTTCTCAGTACTTTCACCTACCGTGAGTGATGACTAGTAATAATTATTTAGTTCGCTTTAGCTGCTTACCAACGATGAGATGGAGAGCACACCCGACTTTCAGTTTTGGGACATAGAATTCGTACGTTCCGTTGTCGGACAGCTCGACTGAGGAGATCGTAAGGTTCACGACTCCTCCGGGCAGAGCTTCATGAAGGAGGGTGGTCCGGCCTCTGTATCGCTCCGTCTGTGGATCAAGATAGTCCCGTCCATCTCGATAGGCGTAGACGACCTTGTTGTCATCTCTCTTGAAATCCAGCGTGTTAGCAGACAAGTCGACCGGTGGATCCAGACGGCACTGAAGAACAGCGTCCTCACCTTCCTCGACCTCGATTGGCTGCGTCTGGCAAACGGCACGAGGCCCTCCTGAGAGACCAACGTTACATTTAGACGGGGAGGACGACTCCTTCACATGCATTTGCATTGCAGTCCAGTTCCATCCACATTCAGACACAAACCCATCAGCCCTTTAATAAACTGGATACAGCTTATTGACTACAGACGCTCCAAAGCGGTCACATCGTGTCCGAGACGATCGGAACAGTTAACTTTTTACTGATTGTATCCCTAAATAAAAATTATAATAAAAAATAAAGTCTGCAGTTTGGAAAACTAAAAACTTTTGTTTCATGAAATCATAAAATTAATCAAGATACGTTTTTAAACATATGCACATTTGAAGTTTATGGTGGTTTTAAAAAGCACAAATTCCAACATCTCTCTGGTTCAAGCTCCTCAAATGTGAATATTTGCTGGTTTTATTAATTTGTATAACAAAAACCTGACATTTGATTTGATCGATTCAAGGCTCTTTTAACAAGTGATGTGTTACATTTTAGAAATGTACGAACGATTAATCAAGTAGAGAATGGCACCAATGGTGGACATGACAAGTTATGGAGTGACGTCAACGCACTAAAATGAGGCTAAAAGCTCAAGAAAGTCTCGTTAATATCGAACAAAACGAGCTTAAACGAGCGGTATTTATTAATGTTATTGCGATGTTCGGGTCAAACGCGTCAAAACTTCAGTTTAATGGAGAAGACACGACCGAGGTGAGGCTGAAAGTCACCGAAACACTAACAACGTGTTTTAATTCATGTCCGTTTCCTCGTGAACTTACCGGCAGCAAAGGAAAGAAGACAGAGTGACGTCATCAGGGTCAAAATCATGTTTAAATCTATACTTTAAATTTAAATGAACTGCGTTGTTGCTTCCGTGTTGCTTCTTCGCTTTAAAAAATACCCGCGCTGACTGAAAAAAAAGAAAAAGAGACCCGGCGGTGGAGGCGGAAGTGACGTCATAGACACGCGCTATTGTTGTCCTTCAGGTTAGTTTAAAAATGACTAATACATAAACGTGTTTCCTACACGTAGGTCTTAAACTCGTTGAACATAAACCGAAACCATTGGACTCGGATGAGAAATGTAACTCGAATAAGTCGACCTGTGGAGCTTAAGACCCGTATGTCTCTGTCGCGCAACCAGGCTCACCTTTATTTTGAAATTCACTTTATTGAAATACTTCCGCTAACTACGTCATGGTCTAGGCCGCGTTGAAACAAAAAAACAAAAATACAGTGTTTACTAATTATTAGGCCTACTTTAATAGTCATAGACAATCAGCTGTGATAATGAATACAAGTTTTTCACTTTTTTATGTTTGTTTTTCACTTTTTCGCCGACTGACCCTGACACGTGGTCATGCCACGAGCTGCCGCTAGGTGTCAGGCTTGTGCCGCTAGTCCGACACCTAATGGCGTCCCACTTGTATTTAAAGACGATATTATGTATACTTTTAAATTATAATAAAAAGGATGCTTTATTTTCATCAGATTGTTGTAAATGACTGTAATTATTATAATTATTTGGAAAGAGTATTTTTCGCTCTCTCTGTCTCCAGTCTTTGTTGAAACGGTTTGAAAGGTTTTAATTAATTAATTTATCGTCTACATTTATATCAGAGCAGCTGGACAACATCAAAATATCCCTAAATAATACAACAGTTTAACAGCAGTGCAAAAGACATAACGTGCAGTTAGATAGCAGGACTTCTGTATTAAAACTTATAACCTGTGACTTGCTGTATTTATTTTAGTCCTGTATATCGGTCATTTTGCACAGGAAAGTTCTGTATTATTATTATTATTAGATGATGATCAAACAAGTGATCGATTAGGATACATTTACATCGATAAAGCAGAATTATTGTATTTTTCAGTAACAAGAAACAGCAACGAAGAGAAAAACGAGTCAGCTTCAATACTTAAAAATAAATATATTGTTGGTATTTAAGCATTTCATTACACATTTACTGCAGATGATGAATCTAGAGGTTCACAAACGGGTATTAATATATTAGTTTATAAAATAAACGCACGAGCTGCATCTACACATCTTTATAACGTACATTCAATTTAAATAAATGCACATTCTTAAGTAACATAGTTAATAACTTTTCCTTACAAAGTTCAGTCAAACCCTGCTGCGCTTTGCTTTTATTAGAATAAAGAATAAAGTTCTTACCTGAGAGACTTGTCTCGTCCACATGCTGAAAGCAACGAGTTAAAACCGGAAGTCGGCTTCTCCCTTCAATAGTTTCGCGCGGCTTTTGGTTTCCGGTGGATCTCATTGGCCGAGGCGGGGCGGGAGTTTTATAAAGGTACTTTTTGGCGCCATGGAGTTTATAGCTGAGTTATTCCCACAGTATGTTTATAGTCTGTCATTTTAACGGATTAAAGACATTTTAAATAGTAACAATCACAGAGGTCACTGCAAAAAAAAAAAAAAGTAAACAAAACAAAACAAAATTAAGGAAAACGGAAAATGTAAATCCAATTTGTTTTTAAGGAAAGAAAAAAAAGTTAAATAAAAAAAGCTATAATGGTGGATTTGATTTTACTTCCTGTTAGCTTGGTAGTTACATTTACAATTTATTTAAATGTTATAATTAAGAACATTTAAGCTACAGAGTACTGTACTGAAGTAAAACGTTGAGGAACTTGTACTTTACTTTTCATTTGAAGCAAATATTGTGCTTTTTACTCCAATCTAGTTTACATTAAAATATATGAGCTCATAAAAATAAAATGCATTACTTAAGATTAAACCAGTGATTACTAACAAAGTCAAACAGTAGTATTACACATTCACAAGCTCACCATGTGTGTTTAATCCTACATCTTATCAATTACTTGTGAAATTTATATTCATCCCTTAATTGCTGCTAAAATGATCGTGGTGATAAATAATCAGAGGAAGTAAGTGATCAAATATTTAAACATTTTAATGTTTGCATTTGTATTTTGAGACGGATTTCTAAATGTTGTTTCAGCCCGTCACACAAAAACATAGTAAAAGCTTAACATACTGCTTATGTTAGCACGGCATAATTATTAGCATTATATACCAGACAAGTTAGAGGTAAAGTCTAGTAAAATCTAAAAGTAGAATTTCTTGTGTTGCCACTTTGACTCAAAGTAAAAGGACTGAAATGTTTCTTAATAAAAGGACTGATTACAACACAGGAAGAGAAAACAAAACACGGGGCATCCGGTACCCTTTTTCCCCATATTTATTTGAAATTATTCCAAATGATAAAAACATGGTTGATGAACATGACATGACCGCAGGGTTCTGCTCCGAGTGGACAAAGTGAGAACGGGTCACCTGTGAGACGAGGTGAGCGACCATCCGGGACAGGAAGTGGAGTTTCACCTGCGTCACAGCGCCCGACTAGTGGATTTATTTGAATAGAAACACGTTGGCTCGTTGGTAAAAACCTCACATCCGTTCAGCTCGTTGGCCAAAAACATGCAGAGTCCATCAGACCGTTATAATCACTTATCTTTCCTATATTACAAGCTTTTTACAACATAAAAAATAGATCAATAACTATGATTACCATATTCCTTAATGTAAATATACAATATTTATTGCATTTTTCTCAAATAAACTTGTTTCTTATTTACCTTGTCGTCATCTTTTACCCCCTAAAAAAATAAAATAAAAAGAAGTACTGGTACCGATGAGTGACAACAGATTAGTGTAAGGCAAAGACCAGCAGGGGGCGCTTTGTTCATCTTAGTGTGAATATGATGCAGTTAGTGTTTTAAAGTCAAGCTCGGAGAAAAGTAAAGAAGCTGCATCTGCTCAAACAGTTCTGTGGCACTTAAGTGTTCCTCTTTTTTTATGGTTATTTTTATTTATTTTTTTGGTTAGCTGCTACCAACTACAATCTGTACAAACTGCTTCCTGCATAGCAACCAACGTCCTTCTATGGGAAGCAGAAATAAAAAGCTTCTAGATCGACTTCCCTGGACAGGAAGTGGATCCATGATCCCTCATAAACACCTTCGACATCTCTGCACTGCAGCTAAAAAAAATAAATCATGCAGCCTTGGTCCAGTGAACAAATAATTTAGTGGTGCGTGTTTGGAGAAAGACGCTGAATGTGTGAGCTGCAGTTCGTCAAACACATCGGGGGAAACATTCGGGTGTTCTTTCATCATAAGTGCATAAATAAGCGTCATGCACAGCGTCTCGGGGAAGAAAGTTGAGCTTCCGTGCAACATCGCCTGAAAATGGAAATACAAAAACACCCCCGAATAAAAAGGAAAGTTAGGGGGCACAACAAAGAGAAACCAAACAGGAAAGAATCCCCTCTCCAAATGTCAAAAATAAGAGAGAAAAAGCTTCGCAGTTTGTTTTGTCTTTTTGGATAATGTGAAAACTAAATCATGAATATCTAAAACACGTATGGAAACCTGTGCAGTTCACTTGACTCCACCCAGTTTTGGCACACTGACGCACGCAGAGAGTCGATTCAAACGCACCCTCCTCCCCTGGCACTCCTGGAATGGCTGTGACAAAATATAACACCCTCAAAAAAAAAATAATAATAATCATTACGCCCCCACACACACACACACACACACACACACACTCATGGCATCGTCAGCTCTGCTGAGTCAACAGCTGAAAACATCAATTCCAAAAAAATAAAATAAAAATTAATGCCGACACCAAAATAATAAAATCCAACGTTATTCAGAAAGTTATAATCATGATTATGAATTAAAAAAAAGAAGAAGATGGAATGCACAGTGTTGGAGTTTGGTCCTGATATGTTGAGTCAGAGACGTCGCTTCTGACCCACGAGTGTTTTTTCTTCTTCTTCTTCTTCTCTTCGTTGTGCAAAGACAGAACGTGAGCGGCGAGTCGAGTCAAACCTGCTGAGGCGTCGGTGTTGACGTTGTGCTTCCAGCTGGTGGTTTTAGTGTTAGTGTGTGTTGTAGTGTGTGTGTGTTGTAGTGTGTTGTGTGTGTGTGATTAGAGTGCGTCTTAGAGGTCCGTTCACCTTCCCACCGGCGGCGCCGGAGGAGCTCCTCTCACCATGGCTAGAGAGAGAGAGAGAGAGAGAGAGAGAGAGAGAGAGAGAGAGAGAGAGAGAGAGAGAGAGAGAGAGAGGTCACTAAAGGTCAGCTCTCCCACTTCATAAACACACTGGTGGAAATCATTAACTCTTCTTTAAAAGTGAAGAAACATTTCAGAGAATAAATATGAATGATTATTTGGATCAGGGAGAATATAGTCGAGATCAACTGGAAGTGAGGCTTTTATTTTACTTTCCTAACTATAGAGATGTATGTTTATTTGCAGGGCAGGGACTCTAACTCTCGACATAGTGTCGTATTTTTATTTTTCGCCTGTATAGCAGACGGCAGCGCCGAGATAACAGGAAGTGAGGGCGAGCAACAGAGGCTCCTGGACACGCCCCCAAAACTGTCAAATCAAAAAGAAATTAACTTGAAGATCCAATCCCAAAAAGAAATGATACGTTTTGTGCTTCTATTTTTCATTCTTTCGAAAATACAAGAGGGAAATCTCAAGATTTGGACCAGAATCCATCAACACCACCAACAAACAGACGCACACGTTTAGTTTTCAGGGGGTTAGTTCCTCTTTAAGCTTCAGATTACAGAGAATTGAACCCAGTAAATCTCCACCTCGTCTCGCCCCAATGATGCATTTTAAAGTTGGTCCTGGAGCTCAATGATCTATTTGATCGTGCATGTACGTGTTTGTGCAGTTTAAAAACATGAATCATTAACTATATTTAAGGTAACGTCAGCGTCTATTTGTCACCTGGAGCCAAACCTCCTCCTGACACACTTCACGTCTTGTTGTTTGTTTACTGGTCAAATAAACCAAACTAGTCGACAACAACTCCCAGCGAGCAGCATGGGAATGTAAAAGTACACGTGACCGTGTATTGAAGAGTTTAAATGTGTACTCTGTGTACTCTGTGTACTCTGTGTACTCTGTGTACTCTGTGTACTCGTACCCCTGCTGGTTTTGCTGGGGTAGACTTTGCTGAAAGGCCGATACTCCTCTGGAGGCGGAAGGTCCTCGACGGGGTGGAAGTTAAACTTGGATTCAAAGTCATCTGAGGAAGAAGAAAACAACACATTTAAAATGTTTATTATGAGGCACAAACACAACCGCTTTACTTTACGGCTTTTCTTTTATAATATTCTGCATGAAGGTCTTTAAAAACGAAACTCTCAAACTGACATTTATTATCTGTAGTTGATCGTCTTAATACAGTATTTTGCTTCTTCTAAGACTCAAAACTCCTCAGAATAATCTCCTTGTGATAACTTTAACAATGTTTTCGTTCCTCATTATCAATTAAAATGTATTAATACTGCAGTCAAAGTGTACAAAACCTCACTTTCTCACTTAGAATTACATTCTTTTTGCACTAATTCTTTGTACCGTGTGGTTTATTTTGTGAGCTGCGAGTAATTTATCCATAAATGGTCATCTTGTGTGTTTTTACTAAATATGAAATGTGCCGATTCAGAAACAGACAAACGGTCCCTGCTCGGTGTGAAGGTGTGTTTCTGTTGAGCGACAGGAAGCGTCTCTTCCCTCCGGGTTCCTAACGGGACGACGGGAAACTAAAGGAACGTTTTGCATGACTGAGGCGGATTATTCATCCAACGCATCACGGTCAGAGAGGAAAGTAAAACAGAGCCGAGGGTGATGAGGATAAAGTCAACAGCTGGAAGAGAGGAAAGAGAGGAAAGAGAGGAAAGAGAGGGAGAGGAAAGAGAAGGAGATGAAAGAGATGAAGGGGAGGGAGAAGAAAGAGAAGAAAGAGAGGAGAGAGGAAAAAGAAGAGAGAGGAAAAAGAAGAGGAAAGAGAGGAAAGAGAGGAAAGAGAGGAAGGGGAGGGAGAGGAAAGAGAGGAAGAGAAGAAAGAGAAGAAAGAGATGAAAGAGAAGGAGATGAAAGAGATGAAGGGGAGGGAGAAGAAAGAGAAGAAAGAGAGGAGAGAGGAAAAAGAAGAGAGAGGAAAAAGAAGAGGAAAGAGAGGAAAGAGGGGAAAGAGGGGAAAGATAAGAAAGATGAAAGAGAGGAAAGAGATGAAAGAGATGGAGAGATGAAGGGGAGGGAGAGGAAAGAGAGGAAGAGAAGAAAGAGATGAAAGAGAAGGAGATGAAAGAGAGGAAAGAGAGGAAAGCGATGAAGGGGAGGGAGAGGAAAGAGAAGAAAGAGAGGGAGAAGAAAGAGAGGGAGAAGAAAGAGAGGGAGAGAAGGGAGAGATGAAAGAGGGAGAGGAAAGAGAGGAAGAGAAGAAAGAGATTAAAGAGATGAAGGGGAGGGAGGGGAAAGAGAGGAAGAGAAGAAAGAGATGAAAGAGATGAGAGAGAGGAAAGATAAGAAAGAGATGAAAGAGATGAGAGAGATGAAAGAGATGAAAGATAAGAAAGATAAGAAAGAGATGAAAGAAGGAGAAGAAAGAGAGGAAGAGATGGAGAAGAAAGAGAGGGAGAAGAAAGAGAGGGAGAAAGAGAGGAAGAGAAGGGAGAGATGAAATAGGGAGAGGAAAGAGAGGAAGAGATGAAAAAGAGGAAGAGAGGAAAGAGAGGAAAGAGGGGAAAGAGGAGAGAGATGAAAGAGATAAAAGAGGAAGA